>LGRX02012711.1:0-50727 GCA_001247695.2 Cymbomonas tetramitiformis
CGCCATCTCGCCCTGCATGCCGTTGCGAAGATCAAACCGGTGCTCACTTTGTCACAAGCGTGGTAAAGCCGCTTATCAAAACGGGGTCTTTATATCATTTTGGACACAATCATCTACATGGGCAAGCGTTGCCACGGAAAACCTTGAAAGACGGTATCGTCGTTGGGTGACCCTCAATGCAAGTCGCCGATCAAGCGCACGCCTAGAAACCCGTACGATCCTATCACGGTTCAGATATAACGTCGAGTTTAAACTTGAAGATATCGTGGCAAACGGTATATGGCCACATTGGTTTATGGAATATATTTGCACTGCGCGTAGGCAAGTGCCATATATGGTGGAATGCGCGTAGGCAAATGATTTTAATGGTGGAATGCGCGTAGGCAAACGATTTGAATGTGGAATGCGCGTAGGCAAATGCTTTTAATACCTGAAAGTTACGTAGGCAGATGACCATTAAATGTATTTGGCTACGCGCATTCCACCATTAAAATCATTTGGCTACGCGCATTCTACCATAAAAATCATTTGGCTACGCGCATTCCACCATTAAAATCATTTGCCTACGCGCATTCCATCATATATGGCATTTGCCTACGCGCACGGCAAGGTTAACCCTTGGTTTTATAAATGGACACGTTTCAAAGAAGAGGCGAACATTTGGGAGTCCATTGGCCACTTCGCCGGCATATATGGGGCATTCAAGGGGGTCCTTTCAATAGTGTAGAAGTACGTGACCCGCCCGTCCCGGATGTACAGTGTACCCCGGGTGTCACGCCCAATTTGGCACACAGTGTATAAATGTCAGATCCGAGTTCCGTTCGGGCAATATAGTCCTGGAATTTTAGGTTTTGGCACACAACTTAAACATACGAGTATCGCAGCCTGCAACGCTTTGCTGAAAGCGATATATTATATAAAAGTTATTTAAATATGCTCAAATTTTTGAACATGTTGGATATATATATTGATAACTACATATCGGGACACAGCTCAGAATGCTTGCACTTAAGATAACACAAGAAATAAAGTTATATTAACCACAGCTCGGCTTAAGCCGGAAACCCTAAACCTGTGACACCCGTACTATACGGAGTACTAGTACAGATAGAGGATAGTGACACACGGTGTGTCACTTCCAGCACACCACCCTGTACAGTTACGAAGGAAGAGTTAGGTTGGAGCAGGCAGATTTGTTAGGGGAAAAGCACCATCTCAAACGGTGAAAACAGATTTCTAGCGGGGGCCGGTGCTCTTGGCCAGGGCGGTCCCATCTCTAGCTAGCATTGCACACTGAAGGCTGCGTTGCCTTTTACACATATCTAGGTGTGCTACTAGCAGTCTGAAAACTACTCTAGCCACCTTGAAAGTGGTCCACAGTGTAGAGTTCACAGAAGTTGAAGCTGTTGTTGTTCTCAATATCAACGTCCTGTGGGTTTTGCTGATTTAAACCCATGGAAAGTGGACCAAGATATATATATTAGGTGTATCAACTTTAAGTGTGATCCCTTAAGTGATAACTTGTCAGTAACCTATCATCTACTTACTGAAAGAGTATCAAATGATATCTGTAGATTCCAAGTAGATCTGGACAAAGCTTGATAAATAAATCTAAGCAGTGTCACACACACATGTGTGTGTGTGTTGTCCACAACAACCTCTATCAGATGTCGATATAATTACTGATCTGAAAGAGTTACATGCAATTGAACTGATCAATACTGTATCAATTGTCAGAATGCAATGTAGAAGTTGTTGTTGCTCCAGCAATAGTGAGTGGGACGAATGGACAGTGCTCAACAGTGACCAACTGTTATTTGAGCACTGTATACTGCCTTCGGGTCTGGAGATATCTCCATCCAGCCCTTTAGCAGGTTGTGTGATCCTGTCCCATATCTATCGCCATCACTTGACATCCAACACGCACATCTGTTTGTTGGATGGTATCTATGTATAATGTATCGTTATAGTACATGATTATTACACTTAGGAGTCAGTGTAATTTCAATGTACATAATGATACCAGCAGTGACTTGATCATTACACTTAGAGTCAGTGTAATGTCATTATACACAATGATGTCAGTGATTGTAACAATACATACGTCACTACATAGGTACTTCCTGATTGAGTACACTATGTGTGTGTGTGTGTATAGGT
Organism: Cymbomonas tetramitiformis; assembly: GCA_001247695.2. Taxonomy (NCBI): domain Eukaryota; kingdom Viridiplantae; phylum Chlorophyta; class Pyramimonadophyceae; order Pyramimonadales; family Pyramimonadaceae; genus Cymbomonas; species Cymbomonas tetramitiformis. Next base: position 2,161 of record LGRX02012711.1, read on the forward strand.
ATTTACTGATTTAATACACTATACCAAATTGATCTATCATAAGATGATCTGTATACCAATAACAGCATGTATCTAACATGATGTATATCAACTCGGTTAGTAAATGTAATGATAACGGGGTCATTTTGTAGCTACCCCCTACCATTTTTGTAGCTACTGTGACATTTTTGTAGGTGTCCCAGAACCGACCGGGAATTTCCCCCGGAAATTCTGGGACAATCTTCGTTTTTGTAGGTGTCCCAGAACCGACCGGGAATTTCCCCCGGAAATTCTGGGACAATCTTCGTTCCCTTATAGGGGAAAGGGGAAATTCCCAGGATTTTTCCAGGGCACACCCCAGTGTTAACAGTGTGCGTCAGGATGCATCACCACACGACACCGCCCCCAGATTGTTTGTAGCCATACTACATACTACCCAGTGCATCCTACGGTACGGGGCGAGTCCAGGTCAGAAAGGAAGCAGATAGAGTAGATAAAGATATCAAAATTTTGAGAGCACAGTTTTTATAATTTATATTTGTCGTCGACCATAACATTCAGTCTTACATCGACTGTATGGCGACCGTTCGACCGCCCGATCGAAATAATAACCGACTGGCTGACGGACTGTCCGTTCGATCTTTAGTCACAACTAGCAGACTCGATCGGATATATGTCACGCATCTCGTGCTTCAAGATCGTCTCACCAGTCACCTTTCCTACTTCAGATATTTCAGGAGTCACGCGGCCCCGACGAGCTCTGACGATCGCGCATCCACGATTGAGGAAATCTCATATTAGATCCCGATTTGCCACACCTTCACCATTCTTCAAGCTCTCTTCTTGCGCCGCCTGTTTCATGCCTGCTGTTTCAGCATTCTGCTTTCTTGTTTGACTAACAACTTTTACACGCCACTTCGTTATCCCAGCGGATATCCTGAATCGGTCGTGTTTTAACCTGTATGCGTGGAGCCTGGCGGGGGAGGGGGGCTTTCCTCGCTGCGTGCGATGTTTCACATTAGCCGTTGCTGGCCCGGTTCTTGTTTCCTACGTTGTAGGGATGCTCAGAGACCGTCGGGCTTCTTCGCAGCCTGACAGTATGGGTTCAATTCCCAACATCTCCTCCGGGCATCGTTATTTTTCGCAGGTTGCCACTATGTTGTGCATTTTCTGAAGCCGCCAGCAACGTTGCTGGCGGCATCTTTCCAGCTCTACTAAACTCGCTGAAGATAGGGGTGCTTGGAGACCGGCGGGCTTATTTACAGCCCGACGGTTTGGGTTCGAGTCCCAACATCTTTACTGACTAGCGTATCGTTTTTTTGCAGGTTTCTTTTTTTACGCCGGGCTCCTTCTGATGTCGCCAGTAACGTTGCTGGTGGCATGCTGTAATTTCCAGTCTTGCAAAAATGATATTCGCTTGTTTATTTTAGAAATTCGCAGGTTTACTTCAGAATTACTCAACCTATTTCCCTGTTTACTGTTTCGCTGTTTTTTAAAACGTCTTCCGTGTAAACTCCCAATCGAGGGCGAAATGCCAACAGTTCCCCAACGTCCTGACTAAGTCGACGCTCGTGTGCTGCAGGAAACATGTTTCCAGGAATTATTTTGGATCTGTGCTCTGTGCTCGTGTTTTCTTATCGCCCACGGGTCGTCGAACCCTTGGATTAGAAACTAGCAACCTAGTATGGATGGTATTAATTATGCTATTGTTTTTTAAGAGTCTAATTTGTGTTTGCTAATCTTTTCGACCGATCTGAAATGCCTGCATGTTTGCCTCGTGCTAATATGCATGATAGTTTGATAGCATTAATTTCTTGGCATCCTCCATACAACTGTCTAATATATTCGTATTACATGCCATCTGCGCGGTAGGCGGTACTCTTAGTTCAATAAAAATGTACTATGATTTATGTGCGGTGTCAATCGTTTGTGGTTCCAATAGCTCGAAAATTCGTTTTCGTGAATTTTGTAGCCAGCTACAAAATGGGCCACCCCGGGAGCTTTTGTAGCTATAGCTACAAAACGGATCACCCCGGTAGCTTTTGTAGCTATAGCTACAAAACGGATCACCCCGGTAGCTTTTGTAGCTAAGCTACAAACCCGGGTAGCTACAAAAATGGTAGGGGGTAGCTACAAAAACGTCGTGTTACCAAATGTAATCCTGCATATCTCATCTGCAGTGATGAGTTGCTTGGGTATATTTCACACATGGTTCCGGTGAGCATTCCTTTCAGTGATCCACAATAGAACAATATACCCATCCCAAATCCTGCGTCAGGGTATACTGAGCTAATTATTGTGTTAAGACCATGAAGAGGCACCTTACACCAAGTGGGTTTGTTTATAGTTTAATCATGCACAGCAGGTATGCTATGTGATTTATTTTGCAACATCTGATGCACTTGTTATATGTGAGTATACATGCCAGCTGCTATCGTGATCAAGCTGGCTGCATATGTGTATGCATATGTCAATGTATAATACAGTGGAATCAGACTGCTGGAAGTGACGCCCCGACTGTCATTCCTATGGTTAGGGTGTATGACTGTCACCGGTCCCGGAACCCTAGACCCCGAACATATAACGGGAAGACTGAGTATTCTCACCGGTGATCTATTCTGATTATCTCTATCACACCGAATATACAGTCTAGCTGATATATTCAGCAGGTTTGGTACCACGCACGCTTAATTTTACACTGCGACTTTGGCCATGATTGGCTAAACACCGACGCTTGAGATGGGGTGAGGGACCCGCGTTAGAGAGGTTTTCGGTATGGGCGGTATGGCTCAGTTACGGACGCGCGGTTGATTGGACATGATTGGGGTGCGCGTTCGGCAGCTTATTTTCCGTGCAGTATCGTTGGGCTGGATTTTGTTGTTTCTGGTCGCTAGTACACCGTCCGACATGGATCACGTCCTTTCGTCCCACACGACCGCGTGGAATTTGCTGTTTCCCCGATTTATCCTCGACGACCCGCCGCAACTCGCAAGCCGTCGCCCACACCGTTAACCTCGCCTCGCATTATCCACCTCACCCTGTCTCTGCAGTCATTTCATCATGGGTACCTCTACAAGATCACACACTGCGGCCGCACGCCGCTCACTAGTTACCATTTTCGACGATGCCGCAGCCAGGCATGCAACCACACCGGCCACTCCTACGGAACTTGCGGCTGCACCGGCTGCCCAATCGGCAGGGGCACTGTTCCTCGACGCGGTCAGACGTCTGGCGAAGGAATCCTTCGACGAGCGTGCCGCCAAGCTCGTCATCAAGAAGGTGTACGACGACAAACATGGACGTTTTGATGGTACGGAATCGAACGTCAGCTCTGTTTTCGCCCGTCTGGTACTGGCATTACGGGACATTTTCGTCACTGAGGAGTCCGCGTTTTCCTCTCTGTTCGACCTGGAGGATGCCACGCTGCCCGTTCGCGCCGAGGCGAACAAACTTCTGTTTTCGACACTGGAATTCATCGTCGCTCCGGTGTCGCCCGCAGCAGACTGGATGGAGTCTTCGGCGGAGACACACCCGTTTGATGGTAAGCGGGTGTTACTGGAGATCGCCAGAATGCTTCTGGATTCCGGCGGACCCTTTCAGGGCACCGCAGACCTTCTGGCCATCAAGATCAACCAGTTCGACCCGTCGCGGGCTATCGCCGCCTTCAACGCCGCTCTCCGGTCCGCTCGACGGAAGAGCACCCTCGACGACATGGAGGTCAAGTCTTTATTCATCAAGTCCCTCGACCCGGTTTTCTACGCCCCGATCGTCAACCGGCTTCTGTTGCACGACCAACGTGCGGCGGAATCCCTTGCCACCATTCAGCAGTGGACCCGTGAGTGCTACGCACAAAACGGGACGGATTCGCTCGTCCCGCATGCTGCACGCACGTTCTCCGCCCTCGCCCTGACTGGACAGGGCGACGACGAGGACTTCAAGACCGTCTTCAGCGAGCTCCGCGCCCAGCTCTTCGACATGAAGAAAGAGATCAAGGCCCTTCACACCCGCATCGACGACACGAAGGGCTTCACGCCCCGCAACGACAAGAAGAACGCCATCGGACGCGGTGGACATGGTGACGGCGTCCGCTTTGCGGCGAAGCCCCTTCCCGAGCACGGAAACTTCCCGCAGACCTTCCGTGGGAAGTCTTCGGGGAAGGTAGCTTTCCACAAGCCCACCGGTACGTTCGTTCCTTTGTGCCGGCACCCGACATGCTCCCCCTACAAATTTTGGAAACCCCAGTGCATATGTACCCGACATGTACCGGGGACGTGTACCCAACGTGTACCCAGGGTGTACCCAGCGTGCACCCAGCGTGTACCCAGCGTGTACCCAACGTGTACGAAAACAGTCAAAAACGGGGTCTGGTACATGCTGGGTACACGTGTACTCTACCTTGTACCTACGTGTACTTGCTCGCGGCGCGGCATATGTACCCGGCATGTACCCACGGCGGAGTACATGCTGGGTGCATGCGTTCGTGTATGTACCTTTTGCCGCATGCGCATGTACCCGGTGTGTACGCATTTACGGGTACATGTGTACCGCATATGTACTCAGGTTACCGTTGGATGTTACCGTTGGATGTTACCGTTGGATGTTACCGTTGGGACACCCGGGGTACATGATGGGTACATATGTACTTGGCCCAGGTACATATGTACTTATTGATATAAACATGCCTGGTGCTAACGTACCCAACATGTACCCACGCATCAGGTACATGCCGGGTATGCGTGTACGCGGGTTAGGTACATATGTACGTATTAATACTAACATAATTGGTGCATATGTACCCCGCATGTTCAATTAAGTGAGGTACATGCCAAGTGCGCATGTACGCAGGCCAGGTACATATGTACTTATTGATATTACATGACTAGTGCACATATACCCTGCATGTACCTTTAATTGAGGTACATGCCGGGTACACATGTACGCAGGCCAGGTACATATGTACCTATTGAGTTTAACATACACGGTACACGTGTACCCCGCATGTACCTTTGATTGAGGTGCATCCTGGGTACGCATGTACGCAGGCAGGGGACATATGTACTTATTGATATTAACATCCATGGTGCACATGTACCCTGCATGTACCTGTTATTGAAGTACATGTCGGGTATACATGTACGCAGGTCAGGTACATATGCACTAGGCATGCACCAGATAATGCATTTGTATGCGTATTTATTGGGTACATATGTACCCAGTATGCACTACAAGGGAAAACATTGTGGGTGCACTTGCACCAGGCATGCACTTCAGCACAGCAGTAAGTAAAGCAAGCTTAGTTTATTTACATATCTATTTACAATGTTCTATTCTATTTTCTACATCCCCTTTTCTTTTTCGCCGGCTGCTCCTCTGGCAGCTTGTCCGCGCTCCTCTTGCCCTTCGAAATGCGGGAGACGGCGGGAGCATCGTCGACGGCGGGAGCATCGTCGACGGCGGGAGCATCTTCACCGGCTTTCATGCCGATCATCTTGTCCCGATTCTTCTCGGCTTTTTTGACCCACTCCTTCGGGCCTCCAGAAAAATAAAAAGGAAGGTCCACGTCCTTTTTTTTCGTGGTTTCGTCCTCCACGAAGCGGTGGATACAAAATTGTTGGGGGACACAAATGTCCCCCACGGCCACCACGCCGTTGTGGAGCTCATTCACCACTTCAGGATCGGAGACCTTTGCCGTGACCCTCAGCTTCTCAGCAGTCTGCGTAGCTAAAGCCTGCATGGCTGAGGTCGCATGCGGGAGGAGGTCCGGGTCGAGCAAGGTCCAATGGGCCTCCAACACCTACGCGTAAAACAAACAGTGCAAAAGTCAGACATAGTACGCATGTACCGAGCCTGTACTGCAAAGTAACACGAAGGGGGTACAAGTGTACTGGGTATGTACCTTTAAGGACACCCACCCATCGGGGAAGCCACCCTCCACCACCGCCTCCAGATGCTTGACCTTGGTGCCTTTCTCGTTGTCAAGCACCATGGCCGTCACCAGGGGGGTGTGGAGGAGTGGGCCGTGCGGCTTGTCCTCGGAGTACCAAACGGTGTCGTCGATGTCAACACCACCCCCCTCCCACCGCTTCTCCTCGGCCTCCACCTCCCACCGTGCACCGCATGCCATCAGGCAGACGATGTCCCCTATCTCCAAGGGGACCAAATCCTGCTGGACATACGCATCTTTGGCTACTTGAGCTTCAGCTTGAGCTTCACCATCCTCCTCCTCCTCCTCGCTCTCCTCGTCCGCCCCCTCAACCGCCGTCCCCTTCCCCTTCCCCTCCTCGACCCCCTTCTTCTTGCCTGAAGATCGGGCTGGGTCAACCTCCTCTTCCTCCTCCTCCTCCTCGTGCCCCTCCAGTAAGTCCCTCAATATGAGGGACTTCAGCTCTGCTCAAGACACAAAAGCAATCAGTTGGCAAGCGGGTTGAATGCTACCTCTGACAATAGGTATATACCGGGTACACGTGTACCTAGACTGTACTACTCGACAGAGGTAGCATATGCATAAGGCAAACAAAGAAGCAAAAAACAAGAAATGGGATGCAATACCTTTGGAGGGGTACTCGGGGAGGGGTTCCTTCCCCATCTCCTTCAGGGCCGCCACGATCTCGGGGTTGGTGGGCCCGTGCTTGCCCTCGCACTCCACCACCACCTTCCACGTGGAGAAGGGGTGGTGGGCGATTTGGCACCTCCACCGATTGGAGGGTTTGTTGCGGGTCCACCTCCCCCAACGCGTGCGCCTTTTGAGGGCGGACGTCATCTGGGTGAGCTTGGTGCCGTGCCCCCCCCCAATGAGAGCCGCGGTCAACGGCATTTTCTTCCGACATGCGGCGACGAACAGGGCCTTTGCGGAAAGCTGGGATTTTATGGGCTTCCAGGGGGCGAGCTTTCCAGTGCTAATGAGATCGCCTGCGAAAGAAAGATGCTTACTAGTTAATAAAACAACGCGGATGTACCTACCTCTGACTGCAGGTACACGCTGGGTACACAGCAGGCACACGCCGTACGCCCTCCGGTGTGTGTAGGGTGCACGTGGACTTAGAGCGCACAACCTTGCAAAGACACATAAGGTACACGCGCACCCACGCAGTACAAAAAAAAGGAAGGAAGTTGCTAATTAATTAGCCATTTCTTACCGAAGATGAGCCTGCGCGTTTCGCAGGCGGAGCCCAATTCCATCTCTTGAGCGCCGCTTAACACAGCGACGCCAAGTTCGGCCTTCTCGCCGCGCCTCACGTTCAACGTTTTTAAATTACTTTTTATTTTGGAGGTGTGGGCGATCGGCTCATCCCGATGCCCTTTTCGGGCGCCCTTCGCCACCTTCTTCCCCCGTTTTTTTCGAGGGGATTCCTCCTCGTCCTCCGTCTCCTCGTCCTCACTATCTGAAAAACACGCCATTGCGGCGGCTTTGCTAAGGTACGTTTCGTACCTTTCCTTGGTGAATTTCTTTTGGTTGCCTTTGCACCAAGCCTTGAACTCGTGCTGATCCATGATTGCTTTGCTCTTTCCCATGTTTAGGCTGGCGCTGGTGCTGATTTTTACGGTGGTGTGCGTGGTATTGGATTTTAAGTTAACTTGGGTGGTAAGCGCCGCATCTCTTTCAAAATCCGTACTTGAAGCGTACACACGCACCACCCTCGCTGCGGACCGTGTCTTGGTCAACAGTTTCGTCGACACCTTCGTACCGAGTTCGTACCGCACGAAAAATTCGAGTCCGTACCGTTCGAAAAATCCGACGATAGCAGTCTGGAGCTGTCGTAGCCGAGTGGTGGGGATGACCTGTTGCCCGGTCTTCGGGCCGTGAGGCGGCGGTTCAAACTCGCCGTGGGGCTGATGCGACATGAGCCGAACGACGTGTAGTGATCGGGCGCCAATAGGAGCTAATGACGCTGGCGTCTTTAATTAAGGCCCTTCAGACGCCATACCCTTTTTCGATTTGCAGTCTGGAGTTTGTATGGGGCCCAGATTTTTCCTGCCTTTGATCCACAGGTGGGAAATCGTTTTTCGCGATCACGGTGACACTGACCCCGTCGAATTTCGTGCTTGTAAGTTTTTTGACACCCCTTCCTCATCAGGTATCTTTCGTCCCGTTCGATTCGCTATCGAGCGGTGCAGCTTTTCTCTGAAAATTTTCGCGGGTTGGGGATCGCAGGCACGCAGGTCACGTACGTATCGATCGCGATCGTCATCGATTATTCCACCCCACCGCTCTACTCGGGCGGTCATCCTAATTGAGGTACGATTTTCTTTCTCTGTTCCTTTTTTTTTTGTGCAACACGTTTGCCCATTTTTCGTGCAACTAAAATGTTTTTCGGGCTCGTCGTGCACTCGATTATTTTTTGCGCTCGTCGTGCGCTTTAAAATGAGGCCAACTTGTTTTTGGGGGGTTTGGTGACTTTTTTTTGCGTTTTGGTGATTTTCGCTTGGGTACACGTGCGCCTGGGTTGTACCTGAAGCTGTCGGGAAAAGTGTTAATTGTACTCGCATGCACTTGCATATACCAAGCCTGAGTACATATGTTATTTCTGCACCCCAGTTTGGCTTCATTCTTGTACTTGCTCGCGGCGGATTTTAGTGACGGGATGGTTCATGTATACCCTAATTGTACCCAGCATCCGCCGCGAGCAAGTACACAAAAGTACAAGAATGAAGCCAAACTGGGGTGCAGAAATAACATATGTACCCAGAAATTACGTTTGGGTACATGCAAGAACATTATTTGGGTACCGATAGGGTCCCAATGTACCAGAAACGTACGGTGATAGTACATATGCAGTACACATGTTTTCGTCCATGCGTACATGCCGGATACACGTGTACCTTTATCTTGTACCCAACGTGTACTTGCTCGCGGCGCGGCATGCGTACCCGGCATGTACCGGTCGCCGGGTACATGTCAAGTGCATGTGTCCGTGTATGTACCTTATGCCGCCTAATACATGTTCGGTACGTATGTACCCGCAATGTCTTCCCGTATGCAGATCCATGCGACATGGGCAGGAGCGTCGGGGACGCCCTCGGTATCTTCGCCCGGCCCCGGCGCATGCATGGCGACAACACGGTCGACAACGACCCGTTCACGACACCGACGATGTCGATGCAAGGTGCGTTCTTCCCTTCATAAAGTAATACGTGCATTCCGGGTACGCGTGCACCTTACCGTTCTTCAGTTGGTACATGGCCGGTGTGACGTCGGTACATACGTACCGGACACTTACGCATGAAGGTGAAACGAAATATGCCGGAAATTCTTGCTTATGGTCACAATGTGCGCCGGAGGCCCTGCCAAAATTTTTATTTTGCGTGGGCGCGTCGTGTGGGAATGCCTTAGTGGGAGAATGTGTCCGCATTCACCGTACACGCTCGGTACACATGTACCCACGTCGTACCATTGTGATTATTCCCGGGTGCATGTGTACCGATAATGTACCGACTGACTGTGCTTCGCAGGAACGTGCGTGGCGAGCGTCGTGTACCTCAACAATCCAACCTAAACCACTGGGTCGTGGCTGGGGGACCGCGTGCACGTGGCCGCCGCCTTCACGTGGACGCGGCTTTATTACAATCAACCACAACAAATAGCTCCGCATGGGAGTCCGAGTTTTGGGAGGGAGAACGTTCCGGGGACGTGGGATGCGATGTAGCGGAGAGATTATTTTATCGCCAAGGACGTGGTGATGATCGTGCATCTTCCGCGTGGCCTTGGCTGTCTGCCCTGCCGGAAAATCCTTCCATACATCTCACTGCCGGTGCTCCCGCACCGGAAGGCTCGGCGGTTGTCGAGGAAATAACCGACGCCGTATGCGGCACCATTACCGACGGCGATCCTTCAACTGGGGTGGATATTGGCATGGCATGGTGCGTTCTTACCCGTACATAAATCCCCGCTCGATCTCCATTTCCACGAATCCACGCAGGTTGATTGGGTTCGTTCTAGGCTCGTGCCATAATTATGGTGGATACCCATTAACCCTTTGGTACGTGTTGCGTACATGTGCACCCATGTGTGGTGCATCCACAGTGCATATGTACGGCACCTGGGAATCGTTGGGTGCATATGTACGGAGCATAGACGCATGCAAGTGAAACAAAAGATGCCGGAAATCCCTTCTTATGGTTACCTTGTGCGCCGGAGGCCCTGCCAAAATTTTCATGTTCGCATACGAAAATTCATGTTGGCCCTGTCTTTCCATTGTACCGACATTGCTAGTATGGTCCTGTCAACGGGTACATGGACGGTACAAGTGCACTAGAGCTGTGGTACATCATTGGTACATGTGTACTGACGTACAGCTTCAACCTCCTTCCAAAACCCCTCCGCCTCATGTGCCACAGCCCGGTGGTTGACGACGAGACGGCGGCAGAGGCGGCGTTTGATAACGTACTTCGTAACACGATTGTGGAACATCGCCATGACATGGGTGAGTGGACGTGTGACTATTTGGATGACTATGCACGAGGATTTCCCGACCTCGACGTTAATCGTACCCAACACTTGAACGCGTTCTCCGCCGAAACAAAGTTCGCGGGCAAGTACTTCAGATGTGAGTCGACTGATGGCATAATACCGTTGCCGGACTTGATCGTGATGCAACAACAAGTCGCCGATTGGGTACGCCATTGCTTACTGACGGGCTTCCAAGGGGTTCCGGTTAATTGGAATGATGACGATGAAGCCAGATGGGTTCTTTGCAAGGCACCCCCTCCCCCCCCGCCGAGGTGAGATTTCTTGCCCGTGCCGTCGAAGTAGTCTGCGGTGTGTTGCTAGTGCATATGTACCGGGCGTGCACGCGTTTTACAGTACTCATGCGGTGCACACGTACCAAATTCGCACTGATATCGCGTACTACCAAGGTACACGCGCACCCAGTGAGTTGATAACTTGTGTTTGAAACTCGATCCTTGGCCACGTGGTGGTACCCATCCGCGTTGATGATCCCGCGCGCGTGGGTGCTCGGTGCTCGCAGAAGTACGCGGGACCGACCTCAGTTGATTCCTTGCAAATGCCTCAAATGCGATGGCAAGGAACTAGTGTCGTGGAGAACGTCGCTCCACCACGTCAACAAGTTCGGTCCGCGCATCACCTCGGCCGACGCCGTGATGGAGGACGGTGAAGCCGTGGCCAAGGAGACCCTGCGCACGGTCGACGCGGACGCCAAGGCGGACGTGGTGGCCGAAATGGAGGATGCCGACGACCCGCCGCCCCCCCCGCCGAGGTGAGATTTCTTGCCCGTGCCGTCGAAGTAGTCTGCGGTGTGTTGTTAGTACATATGTACCGGACGTGCACGCGTTTCACGGTACTCATGCGGTGCACACGTACCAAATTCGCACTGATATCGCGTACTACCAAGGTACACGCGCACCCAGTGAGTTGATAACTTGTGTTTGAAACTCGATCCTTGGCCACGCGGTGGTACCCACCCGCGTTGATGATCCCGCGCGCGTGGGTGCGAGGTGCTCGCAGAAGTACGCGGGACCGACCTCAGTTGATTCCTTGCAAATGCCTCAAATGCGATGGCAAGGAACTAGTGTCGTGGAGAACGTCGCTCCACCACGTCAACAAGTTCGGTCCGCGCATCACCTCGGCCGACGCCGTGATGGAGGACGGTGAAGCCGTGGCCAAGGAGACCCTGCGCACGGTCGACGCGGACGCCAAGGCGGACGTGGTGGCCGAAATGGAGGATGCCGACGACCCGCCGCCCCCCCCGCCGAGGTGAGATTTCTTGCCCGTGCCGTCGAAGTAGTCTACGGTGTGTTGTTGGTGCACGTGTACCGGACGTGCACGCATTTTACGGTCTTCACGCGGTGCACACGTACCAGGTTCGCACTGATATCGCGTACTCGCAGGGTACATGCGTTCCCGCCAGAGGGTAAGACATGTGTTTAAGATCCATCACGTGAGCGTGGGTGCAAGTTGCTCGCAGGGGAATCCTCGCAGGCGTCTCAAGACAACAAGGCGCCGTGGAGGTCGGGGTACGACAAAGGGATTGGCGCAAAACGCCATGTCCGTGCCTCCGATGCAAAGGATGCGTGAAGGTAAGTGTATGGACGATGCGTAGGCACAAAAGGATTTACGGATACGGCAAGGTTAATAATATACCCCCTCATCAGCATGATCACCGTGAGCATCTGCCTCTCCGTCCCCCCGATTTCGAAATGCCGGCGGATGGCGCCGGGCCTTCGGGAATCGCGAAGAATTACGAGGGAGAGGCACCCTTGCCGCCGATCCCTTTTGTACTCGCCGAGGGAGAGACGCCCGCCGTCGCCGTTGAAGATGCGCCGGCACCCGTGGGTGATGACCTCCCTCATCTATCCCCCGGCGCCAATTTTGTCGTGAAGGTGGCCCTCCTCGACGGCACGGTGGTCGATGAAAGGACATATGTATGGGGAGATATGGTCGACATCCTTGACAACATCGAGCACTCGAATCCCGCCTTATACCCGGGATGGATGCGAAATGGTTTCTACTACGATCTGGTATCGGATGATGTTGAGATATCCCTTCATTACGGTTCGGAGATCTGGGACATTTCATTCCCCATCGATGAGTGCATGCTCGAAATTAGGGCACACCCGATTTTCGTGCAAGGGCGGCCTACGCCGATTGTCGACACCTTTGTTGAGGCCCCCGTGGTTGAAGACGACAAGCTTGAGGACGACGTGCTTCAGGATGACGGCGGTCAGAGTGACATGGTGGGAGAGTTAATGCAAAAGCTTGCGGAAATGTGTCAGGTACGTGTTCACAAGCCATGATCCCTGGCGAGTAGTGCATGGTGGGTGCGCTTGCACCGGGTGTGTACCCGTAATAGTACATCACGGGTACATATGACCCACTGAAAGGGTACATGCCAAGTACATGAGTACCCCGCATGTATACATATTGATGTTGACTTGTGTCCTAGGTCTTTGTATCTGCAGGATGACGCGGGAAACGAGGACACAACCGTACTTTTTGTCTTGGAGTTGATTGAGTGGAACCTGACGCACAACCTTACCCAAGCTTCCTTCACGGATGTGTTGACCATTCTTCGCGAGCGCCTTCCAAACTTTTACCCCGGCGACACGCTCCCGAAAAGTTTCAACGCCGCGATCTCGCAATTCCAAGCGTTCGGGCTTCCGCATAAGATTGTGGACATATGCGTGAACGGCTGTTGCCGATTTGATGGGTCGAATGCTGGGTGCACCACATGCCCCAAATGTGGCGCGGATCGGTGGGACGAGAAAATGATGGCGAAGCCGGAGAAGAAGCGCCTTGGGCGCACGACCTTCTACTATTGGGACATCAAGGACCTACTAAGGAGGATTTACGCGCACCCGGAGTTGGCGGCAGACATGCTCGCGCATGCAAAGCACGTTCCTACCGAAGACGAGATGCACTACATGTGGGGTGTGTAAATCGCCCGTCCCGTCGAAAGATTCCAGTGCATATGTACCCTTAGCGTACTCGAACCCCGCGTACATAGCGGGTGCACCTGTTCAAGCACCTCGTACGTGCGTACCCGGCGTGTACCCCTAGTCTGTACCCAATCAACCATGATATCACACGGCTTGCTTGGTTGCAGATTCGCCGGCGTGGAAGAGACGGCGGGAGAAATACCCCAACTTCTTTAAGGACTCCCGGAACGTCGTGCTCTTGGGCTGCGCGGATGGGGCAACCGTATGGAAGGACCTCCGCGGCGTTTTCCCCGTTACATTTCAATACCTCAACTTGCACCCCGCCATCCGGGGGAAGTTCGTGAATATGGAGTTGTGGGGGATTTGCAACGGAACGAAACCAAAAAGCACGCAGCCGATATACGAGCTCTTCGTGGACCAACTTCTAGAGCTTTGGGAAGGTGTGCCATGTTACGATGTGCTCGAGAAGAAATCGTTCAACCTCCGATGCATGCTTTTCAAGATGCTTTTCGACATTAAGGGTTTGATGGATGGCGCATGCCGCATGGATGTGGGGGCGTATTTCGCCTGCCTCAAATGCATGCATAAGGCCTGGTTCTCCGACGTCTTCAACGGCATGCGGTACACGTTCCGTACGGAATCGGATCCCGGTGAGTGCCACGGCCCATTCTTACAATTGAGTAGAGACCGGTGCACCTGCACCCGCTGTGTACCTTTTGTAGGTGCGCGTGTACTCGCGAGTACCTTCTCATTCGTGCTTGTCAAGTGCGCCTGCACCCGGTGTGTACCGAACCTTTGTTACACTAAACTCACGCGATGTGCACAGAGCCGGTAAGTTATCCTTTACGCACGGACGAGGATATTCGCTACCACGCCAAAAAGCACGCGAAGTTGTCGGACAGTGGTTTCTTTACGAAGACGCATATCCAAAGTTTCATGTCGGCGTGTGGGGTGAAGCTTCCGGCCGAATTCTCGCGATTGCCCTATTGGGACGAATCCATGGACTATCTTATCGACCTCATGCACCTCATCAAGAACCTAGGCGAGCATGTTTGCGACTCTCTGATGGGTGCCGATTTCGACGACAAAGTCCGCGAATGGGCGAAGCAAGAAGGCATCAAGGCTAACTGGTGGACCACAGGTATGCATGCATCTATGCGTACAGAGCTGCACAGGTACCTTCCTGGGGCAAATGTACCCGACGTGCACCCGAGTGTTGCGTACATGTGCACCCATATTTGGTGCATCCACGGTGCATATGTACGGAACCTGGGAATATTCGGGTACATATGTACCCGGGAAAGACGCAGGAACGTGAAACAAAAGATGCCGGAAATCCCTTCTTATGGTCACCTTGTGCGCCGGAGACCCTGCCAAAATTTCCATATTCACATACGAAGATTCATGTTGACTCTGTCTTGTCATTGTTCCGACATTGCTAGTATGGTCCTGTCAACGGGTACATGACCGGTACAATCATGTGCACCTGGGGCATGTGTACCGGGCGTGCACCCGGGCAAGGTACGCCGCGGGTACATGCGCACCCGACATGTTTCGCACGAGCAAAGCAGTGATGTGATGAAGGGGGGGAGGGGGGCTCGCTTGCAGGCGAAAATGGCAAATACACCATGCGAGATTCTCCTTGGCAGATTCCCGACGTCAAAACCAATTCGTATCGCTCATTGGATGCCGCTGGCTTTTGGGCTAGAGATGGGGAATTTCCACGAGCTTGGGGAAGCGGCCAATGGAAATTGTTGAAGCTTGCTATGGATGGAAGGGCGAAGAAGCTGAAAGCGCACGAGTATTTGGTAATGTTCGTCTCCGGCATGTTTGCAACTCTCGCGGCTTGGCCACGCGATGACAATTCCTTTAATCCACTCGCCAAGATTGTTGGAGACCTCACCACCATCATAAGGGAGTTGACTTCGCACAAGGTCATCCCGAAGGTGCGATAAAATATGCTCCTCCATCCCACATGCCACCTGCAACTGCAAGCACGTAGGGTACATTTACGGGGTACACGCTTAGTACATACGCCTCCGGTGCGTACCCGGCGCGGTGCATGCCGGGTACCTATGTAACAGAATAACGGTGCGTATATACTTGCTTTGTACCCGGTACATAGAATGTCCCGGTACGCCTGCACCCACCCTGCACGGGGCGTGTGTCGATACAGGACAAGGCGTCATTGGACAAGTATGTACAAGAATGGTTCGAGAACATCGAGAGCACTCGGGGAATGTGTTCACCACATTGGTGGGTACTTAACACGCACTTGCTTTCGCACACGGTCGATCAGATGTTTGACCTCGGGCCGGTTCGCGAGTATTGGATGTACGTGTTCGAGTCGTATAATGGGAAGATCGGGAGATGGGTGAAGAACAACGCGTTTCCAATACAGAGCATCATGAACGGCATCGGTAGACAGGACATGATACGGTTCGTGCGTGGACTCCTCATGGCATTACGCCAAGAGGTGCCAATGCCGTTCCACACGAAGGTCATCACCGTGGACCCGGTTGGCGTCAACAACGTGGGGAAAACCCACAATCTCACCGACCTCGAGCAACAGCAGCTGACCAAGTGGATGAGGAGCAATATCCAGCACTACATAAATCTCGAGGAACTCGTGGAGAACTACAACCACCTCATCTGCAGGTAACTCGCATGTCGAGCATTGCGGGTGCACATGTACCAAGCATGTATGATAGGTCAGTACGTATGCACTCCGTTCGCACGCATTCCCAGTGCTGCCTAAGTGCACTTGTACCCGGCCTGCACCCGTAATGCAGTGCAAGCGCGGTACATATGTCCCCAGCATTTCCGTAGTGCTTAGGCGCCATGTGTTGTTTACAGAAACCGCACCTTCCGGTCAAAGGCACCGAAGATCGCCAAGTACAAGGTGCACATCGACCAGGACCCCATCCCATGGTTGGGAAGACAATACACAGAGTATGAACGCGCTCTACTCGAAGGTTGCCCTCCTCGATGCCGCAAGTTCAATCGAGTGCAAGTGGGTACGATGAAGTTCCGGACCGCATCCATGGACAAAAAGTTCAAGACAGTGCAATGTTACTTCCGATCCTTTTACGTCGAGAGGGTGAGGACGAAAGGTCGCGAGCAAACAAAGGAACAAACAGACCGGTGAGTACACAATCATGTACCACCAGTACCCGTACACCCTCGGTACATACACACCTAGCATAGGAACGCGTGGGTACATGTGTACCCGTCATGGCTTTATGCTGGGTACGTCCTGGGTACACATGTACCAGTGTACAGTAGTGTGCAGGCCGAACATGCACGAGCCGAGCGGTGCGAGACTGATTTGATATCGATGTGATGGTACATACGTGCTTGATGATATGGAGGGGGGGATGCTTATATTCCAGGTTCGGCCGGGTGGATGCCATCTATCGAGTGGAGCTTGGAGGAAGACCGTACGTGTTTGTCAAGGTTTCGTGGCTGAAGAAGCCAACTAAAGCTTTAACGGCCGCTTTGCGTGCGAGGCATTCCATCATAGGAGCGGATAGTGTTTCAAACTGCTTCTACGTATTGGACCCAGAGAATCCGGCCACTGAATTCGATCGAAAAGAACCGTTTATGCTTGCCGAGGAGATTGCTTCTCAAGTGGTGATTCGAAAACATCCTTGCATGGAAACCGCGGTGGTCTTGGATCCGCTAGCCGACTTCTTTGAGCAGATTGTCCGAGATGAAAATCCCAGTGACAATGAGGCATGATAGATAAACATAGGTAAATGTAATTGTATATAATGATCGTTTTTGTTATGGTGAATTGTTAAATTGACACATGGTACATCATCGGTACACGTGCACGCCATATATAACACACGTGGGGTAACTATGTACCCAAGTCGTACTAAGCGGGTGCGTTCACATGTACCCAGCATGCCCTAGTCTGACATTTAGTACATGTCCGGTACATGTGTACGAGAAACCATGTACCCAGCACGTACTCAGCATATACTATATGGTACACGTTAAGTGCATGTGTACGGGGGACCATGTACTCGGCATGTACCTACAGGTACCCACCTGGTGCATGCTGCGTACATGTGTACGGAGTCGATTGCGTACACATGCACGCCGCATGCACCTATTTCTTACTTGTGTACCCGTCGACGGGTACACGTGGGTACACGAAGGTACACGCCAGTCCTGTTTTCCGGGTGTCCATTTATGAAGGTATAACTCAATAGTTTGCATCGAAACTTGTCAAGGATGTCTTAGTCACTTATGGCCTTGACAAATATGTGAACATATTGCACTTTTTTACAACTCGGATTTTCACTGAGTTTTGGGCCCCAAGTGGGGAGTGGGCAGGTACATATGTACGTTGTCCAAGTACATGGGAGGTACATGCGTGGTACATGTCGGGTACAGGTGTCCTAAATTTGTAGGGTCCGCTACGGCGGAGAAGCATTGGCATCGGGACTGCCCGAACGGCGGGCCACGCGGACATGTTGGCGCACACGGTTTCAGCATTGCGGACAGCGAGAACGACGTACTCGCCACGATGTTCCAGAACGCCATGGACGACAACGACGCCGCCCGTTTCGACGCCGTCTGCTGCATTGCGGACGGCAAGCCGGAGCTCTACGACACCGTCTCCGCCTTCTCCTTCGCTGTCGCCGAGGAGCGGGTGCCCGACACCATCGACGAGTATCTGGAGTGCCGCCAGCCCGCTGACAACCGCGTCGGGGTCTGCGCGGTTGGTGGTGCTACGAACATCAACAACTTCGAGGTCCATGACGACGCTCCGGTCGTGCCACCGCCGCCAGCGCCGCCCTCCGCTCCGCAGTCGGTGGTGTCCGACGAGGGGGTGTACCCCGTCAGCGCGTTGCACGCGCACGAGCCGCACATGTCCTTCATGGACAAGTTCGCGGTCAACTTGGACCTCACGGGGCCGGAGCCGACCCTCGCAATGCACAACATGGGGACCGTTGCGCCCGTGGACTCGGTGTCAGTGGAAACAGACGACTCCGAGGATGACGACGAGTGTCTTCCGCCACCACGGCGGACCTTGGGATGCGGCAGACCACCGATGGGTTTTGGATTCTCCGCCCTCACATCTCTCGCAGTCTGCTTGATGTTTGTTGTTTGTGCAACCGCCGTGCCTTCACGAGACCGCTCCGCGCCAGCATCATCAGCAGCAGGGCGCACCGGCGACGAGGTCGGTGGTGCTGGCGTGCTGACGCCCGCAGCCATCCCGCCGGCGCTCTACTGGCGCCCGGAGGGCTGGTACCCAAACGAGGTATACCGGTCCGGGTGGACGTGGCACCCGGGTCCCTCGCAGCCACCCGAGGCAGCTCCGATTGTTACCGAGCCGCCCTCGCCGGGTGGTGCTCCGCCGTCGCCGGTCTACGTGCCACCCGCCTGGGGCGGGGGGACCGGGGATGATCGGATGAACCTTCTTCTTCAATTCAGCACCGGACAAGACTGGTTGCACCCGGTGCAACTGACTGCAGCGACATCGGCACATCCTCAACTCTCTCATTTTGCTCTACGCATGATTTGACAAACAGTGGTGCCAGCTCTCCTGGGCGCTGTAACAGTGGCACCGGCTCTCCCGGGCACTCTCGACGTGGCTAGGGTTGACGAGATTGAGATTAGCCTGCCTCCAGACTGTGATGCTGTTGGTTCAGGTTGCCCCAAGATGGGCTTAATTTAGGGTTTTAACTGTATCCGTATTCTGCAGTATGCCTCACTGCTAGTTTCAGGAGTTACCCTGCCAGAAAGGACAGGTTCTCCTATAGGATGCTTATTTCCACCGAAGCTGAGTAGGTGTTTGTTTCAGTTCCGTGACCACCTAGTTTGCCAGTCACCACCCTAGGTGGTGTGCTGGAAGTGACGCCCCGACCGTCATTCCTATAGTTAGGGTGTATGACTGTCACCGGTCCCGGAACCCTAGACCCCGAACATATAACGGGAAGACTGAGTATTCTCACCGGTGATCTATTCTGATTATCTCTATCACACCGAATATACAGTCTAGCTGATATATTCAGCACAGACTGCATGATATAGTTGCATGGTATAATAATGCTTGGAACATCTTGCTGCATGCACTTGGTATATACTGAATGAATAGTATATACTGCAAGTGTGTGTGTGTGTGTGTGTGTGATAAGTGCTGAACACACATATGATTGCACACACATGTGATATTTGCTGCACACACTTTGATATTTGCTGTACACACATATATGATTGCACATCATCCACTTCATCTGATGTCATACTATGTGTGTGTGTGTGTGTGGTATAGTTACACACACAGCATGTAGTTCACACACACATGACTGCAAACTTGTATGTAAATCTGTCAGTGAATAAGCACCATCTTTTATGTGCGAGCATCACAGATATTGTAGCATGCTGCATATGTATATACCATCATCGCGCGTCATCTGATTATGATGAATCTAGCAGCGGTGTATGTATATATCCTGTCAAGGTAAATCATCATGCGCGCGTAGACGAGTAATTTTTGCAACCATTTGAAATGACGATATTTTGATGCGTACACTGCACTGAAAATTAGTGCGAGTAGCGATTATCAAAATCGCTGATGTGCGCGCTGCGAATGATGGTGAACATATCTCGTCGCAGGTATGTACGGCATATGATACGAATGTCATTTCGCTTACGGAACATACACTGATGATGATTTGTTCATCCGCGCGTCAATATGTCGCATCTCGTACAATTTTGCGAATGATAGCAGCGCATATGTGCGATCTGCATGCTGTATGCACACCTTGTCGCGCTGTTATCTCTGACGGTGATATGCGAGCGTATGCGGTTGCGACGATATCTCCTCGCACAATCCTTTCTTCGTTGTCTATTCCGCAGCGGTTGATATTATGCGATATATGTCTTGTATGTGCGTTCACTGTCGCAGTCTGTATATGCGCGATCCGCGAACCTGTTGCACACACAAAATACAATATCTCTACTGTTGCACTCACACTTGATATGTCCTCGTTCGTCGCCAGGACGAGAATACCAATGATAGGGATCGCTAAGTAAGCGATATGATAGCACGGCTATTATTGAACGATAACAACACGCGCAGAGTATATGAGTGCAGTCGCTTCTCCAGAAGTGCTGCTGTAGCTCAATGCTACCTCATTTACGCCAATGCCCCGCACCTCTCAGGTGCTACCACGATTGGGTTGTGAACCCGAGGCATTGGGTGAACAATCAGTATCGACTGATCGAATAAGCCATGTGATACCCGCATGCTTGTTCCATTCATGCTTGAAGCGAAGACATCGTCTTCTCAGAACACTTCGGTTCTTCAAGACTAATCTTGCTTTGCCATCTCGATGCCAATAACTGGCCTCTCGATGACAGGTGTCACTCAAGGTGAGTGGGTGATAGATGGTATGACTGTTCATGTCACAGTCGACCGTACTGACGACTGTCTGTCATTATAATATGTGACATGACACGACATGACATGACATGACATGGTATGACACGTATGACACGTATGACACGTATGATACATATGTCATCGGTCATAACCCTGACAACTGTGCCCTAAGGCCCACGTCAATGTTCGCAGCAAACGTGAATGAAGGGCTCCTCGTCCTGCCGCACCAAGGGGTGATCATGTTGCACACAAAGTCGTGCACAAGACGCGTCGTCCTCGGAGTCGAATGCAGTCTGGAAAGCCGACACGAGTCCGTCGGCATCGTCGGCTTGCTCGATCACGCACGTGTCGCACTCAATAGAGAGGTTCCGCAAGGCTGTGGAGAGTTAAGCGCGGAGAGTTATCGATGATGACAGTCATCGCGCGTAGCTCTCCGCGCTTAACTCTCTGCTCATTTCACGATTTGGCAAAATCGCTTCCGCAGTCATGAACGATGAACGACAAACGACAAACGACGACCGACGAATTTGTGATTCTCGATTTCGGTGCTCGTTGAACGTCAATTTTTAATTGACGCTTCCTTGTTTTCTGGAGAAACAGTTCGTCGGCCACGCGGGAACGCAGGATCAAACGGAATTCTAGAATATTCCAGATCGATTACATCCAGCCAGTTTCCGATTAGGACGTCTACCTTAGCTCTTCGTCCGGTTCGTCGGGCGGAGAGTTAAGAAAAGCTTAACAGTGGGGGCAGAGAGTTAAGAAATCGCGGAGAGTTAAGAGTTAAGAAGTATGAACGAGTTATGACGCATGACCATCGCGTTCGACGGAATCTATGACACGATATGCCCTTAACTCTCTGTCCACTTTGCGGAACCTCTCTAATATCGGCGGTGGGACAATTGGCGGAGTCGTTCCAGAAGCCTGGAGGACAACGCCCACACTCGGGTACGACGTGGAAGGACACGGAGTGCATGCCGAAGTGTTTGTTGTCGTTGTGGCGGCGTCCATGCGGTTGCGGCCAATTCCCGCCCTTGGCGAGGGGCGAGGCGGCAAAGCGGTGATGCCGTTGCCGTCTGTGAAACTTGCCATCCCCACGACGGTTCTGGCGGTCACGCCAGGAGGAGGGGGGGAAATGCACACCTGGCTTACCCGTGGGCTTGCCTGAAGGCGGAGCCGGCTAGCGTGAAGGCGGCTTGTCGTCCTCGATGTCGTCCGAAGATAGAACTTTGTTGATGGCGTCGATGTGGAATTGGAAGTCCCTAATCAAAGCCTTCACGTCCATGTCAGACGGAAGTCCAGAGTACGCGACACCGACGGTGGAGTCAGCAGAGGGGACCCCCAAGCCAATCCAAAATGTCAAAATAAAAAAATGGTTGCAACTGTTGAGATCTGACCGGCAGCCCTCCCGGCGCGGGAGACCCGGTGTCTCACGTCATCGTCAGGCCCCTCGCCTGTCAGACTCCTAGTCTCAAGAGTGTCTCAAGTCTCTCCTATAAACCCGTGGGTGTCACGTGTCACATCTGTCACTAGCCGTTCAGGGTTTAGGTTTGGCTGAAGGGCGTTGCTCCACTAACTGAGAGTTTTCTGATCTGTGACAGGTGACTGGAAGTATGACAGTCACCGGGAACCGATCTGAAAACTGAGGTTTTCTAATCGGTCGGAGGCCATAAGAGCCGTCTCAGTGACTGAGAAGGCTTCTTGCCGTGTTCTGATTAACTGTGTGGAAGTGTCTCGCTGCGCGTTCCGTAGTGAGAATTTGTTCGTTGATTACGTAGCGCAGTTGAGAATTTTTATCTATTTTTGTGCGCGGAATGGAGTGGTACACGGACGCTGAGAAATGCCAGCTCAAGATTACGGAGTTGGAGGCGCGACCCCAGTATGTGGCAGCGATTATTGCTTTTGGTGAGGGAGAGGAGCTTACGCCTGAACAGGGGAAGCTGATGGTCCAAATGGGTCGCTTTACCAATCGGTTGGCGCAATTGTTGGGGGACGCGACTCAAGCGGCTGGAAAGCGTGGGCGCCCTTGGGAAATGCCTGTGGACCTGGAGAACTTTCCAGGGTCTGATCGTGTGGAGCTGACCAGGGCCACGAACGAAAAGGACAAGGACAAGGGGTTGCGCAAGCAGTATGCTGAGGTCCAGCACCACTACGTCGCTCACGTCACGACGATGGCAGCGGTGAAGGACGTTCAGCAATTGGTGGTGGGTTTGGAGCTGCCTGAGGACGCGATTAGGGCCCTTGAGCGTGTAATGGACCTGGCTGAGAAGGGCAGGGAGCGAGCACGAGCTCGTGCCAAAATGTTGGCAATGGTCAGCGACAAGGGGCCTGAGTTGGGTTGGCCGATGTGCGAGAAGTTGGAGTTGCGCTCGTATGTTGACAACGAGGAGGAAGACAAGGCGATGCGAAAAGCCGAGAAGTTGGTGAAGGCGGAGAAGCAGGTGGCTGCTGCTGCAGCAAAACAGCGCGACCAGCCGAGGGGGAATTCAGCAGGGGAGCGTTTTTCTTATGAACATCCTGTTGTGAATGTACCTTCCCCTCCTATGCCCCAAGATGGTGTGAGGATCCAGTGCTGGAATTGTCGCCAATGGGGGCATCACCAGAACGACTGTACCCTGCCTCGCGGTGCTGGTCGTGGCCGTGGACGTGGTGGATTTTGACCGTGTGGCCATGAGTGCCGTTGGCCATGAGTGCCGTTGCCGTACGTCGGCGTGTGATCGCAATGAACTTTGGTCTGTGCGGAATTGCCAGACGTAGGAATGAATTTTGAAGAACCCTAATTTGTATGGCGTGATGCCGTTGTAAGCGAGCACGAGTCTCGCGTGGTGTGAATTGTGCGAGTTTTTGTTTGAGTGCTTTTCAAGTTTCTTAATTGTGCTTTCTTTGATGCGTAGATGCTTTCTTGGGGCGATGTGTCTCGTGGACGTGTATTGGCGTCGTTGCCGCGATTGCGTGAGTCTTGATGTTTTGACGGAGTGTCGATGTGAGTGCTTAACTCCGATTGTTTTTGCTGTGTTGTCTTAATGCTGTCGGTAAATTTTGCAGGTTTGGGCTTCTGGTTTCGGCAGGCAGCAGGGCGGTCTTGCTGAGTTGCAATGCTAGTTGAGTTTGTTGCAATGCTAGTTGAGTTTCTTATTTGCCCCTTTTCCGCACTGCTTTGTGGTGATCTTTGTGGGCTTGCAGCGGCCGAGTTTCCATTACAAATGTGTCATTTGTCGGCTCTGTAGCCGTAGCCGATTAGAAAACTGAGAGTTTTCTGATCTGTGACAGGTGACTGGAAGTATGACAGTCACCGGGAACCGATCTGAAAACTGAGGTTTTCTAATCGGTCGGAGGCCATAAGAGCCGTCTCAGTGACTGAGAAGGCTTCTTGCCGTGTTCTGATTAACTGTGTGGAAGTCCCGCCCCCCGCCCTTGAGCAGGTTGCACCGTGGCAGCGGTGATCGGAGTGCACTGGTAGCAGCTGAATGGAAGATTGTTCTTGGCCCGCAGAAGGGCAGACGGATCTTTGTTAGGCTCCGTAGAGAGTAGGCTGTGGCATTGCACCTGTGCAGTACTGACTGTTTTGGCAGAGACTAGCAACAGTTATCCCTCATGGGGGCCTGCGAAGGACCCTCATGCTAGTTCCTGCTTTAAGTGCTGTGCAGTAGACTTAGCTGGGTGTTGGTGCATTGCCAACATACCTGACTTGCGATGAGCAGGTACCCTGTAGCTTTGGAGGGTTTCAGCCCCAGCTAAGTATTTGAACCGTAGCCTAACTCTGAGTGAGAGAGCCGGATATTTTATGTCTCGTGGTGTCGGGAGTGTGGGTACCCCTTGGGATAGCATCCGTGAGAGGTGGGACCTTGTGGGTACCGATTTGGGCTAGGGTAGTAGTCGTATGTCATTATAATTTCCACACGCAGTGCAGCGGCCGAGTTTCCATTACAAATGTGTCATTTGTCGGCTCTGTAGCCGTAGCCGATTAGAAAACGTCAGATGCAATTGATGCACAGTCTGCTCGTGAAGAGCGCATAGAGCCCTAATGTTTTCACACAGACTTACGTTACGGTGTCCACAAAATGATTACCCATGATGTTTTGCGGACTACTGACTGTATTCAATAGAGCCTAACGGCATTTAGTCGGAAGTGGTCAATAAGTCGTGGGAGGGAAGCCGGAATCATTTTTGTGCTATGGAACTTTTTTGATCAATCCGCATCCCTCTTCAGCTACATCTTCAACCTTGATCCCAGCTTTAGCTGCAGCCCCTGGAGATGAACTTAAGTAGTCTACACAAATATCTTGAGCTTTCAGAGGGTCAGACCCTGCTATTCTGCATACTGCAGAGGACGCACGATATATGCCCTTTTGCAGTTCGAAGTAGTATTTTTGTAGAGTTTCGCTTTCGCCTGAGAAGACCTGAAGAAGATACCTTCGACTAATTTAATCACGCGTCCGCTTTGTATATAGGGAACGGCGCAAGTCCAGCTCAGCTCAAAGATCGCTTGCAGAGATACTGGGTCACTATCCAACAAACCGACGTCACTGCACGTCCCGAAGAGGTCAGCTTGCTCATTTCACTTGAACTCAAGAGTGTATATCGACCACCTCGCACGTTCGACATACGCTTCTCAAGATTCCGGTTTCTCCCCTCAACGCAAGAATTCGTAGCCTGTTATTTCTCGGCGCTCGTCACACCTGCCATGACCTGTTTCTGAATACCACCCCCTGAAGAACGCTGTGTCGGATCCCTCTTCTTGTGAGGTCAGGCCCTCGTACGCCACTCCCAGCTACACCCTGAGGGTTCAAGGTGACCGTCGCCGTGTAGGTACGGCACGCTCTGGATGCGCTTGTGCGGACACGGAGTCCGTTGTTGTTGTCAAGTGAAGAGACGGAGCTGCTGGTGAGTGTGGTGGAGAAGACGAGGGCAAGTAGCGCTGATGGGAAAGTAGTGTGGATTGATATTCAACAAGGCTGCTTCTCTTTATTGGCCTGCTGGTTGGTGAACTCGTCGGAACGCGGTCAGTGGCCCCACACCCGTGCTCGCGAGGGCCTGCCTGACTCCTCCGAGTCGCCGCGGAGGGGAAGCCTGGCCTGCGGACCCTTAGAATTCTGAACCACTTGCTCCTCTGCCTCGGAGGCTAAAGGATAGCACGGAAAAAACTTGAGGAGCATTGGTACGACACGCATTTCCTCGCTATGGCGCACTGAGCACTCTCGCAGTGTGGCGCCTTTTTCGGCTCCCAAAGCACCAAGCTACTTTAAGTTGGAGGGACGATGCAGTGATGTAACTGGAAGTGTTCCGCATACGCGAGCTTGAAATGAGCGCAAGTTATGGCGAAGGCTGCAACGGGATTAAGGGATGCTATACTTACTGGTTTGATTCGAAGTCACGCCACTTGCCGACGCCGGTGTATGAGCTTGGGAGAGGTGAAAAGTGGACGGGAGGTTGGAGTTGCTTTGGACAATTGTCAGGTGTAGCCCTTCCTACGCTGGTGGAGGCTCAGAGAGTGGTGCACGAGATCGTGGATGAGGTTTCGTTGGCGCCAGCAGGTCTGTGCAACTGCGGACCTCCCTCCAGTGAGCCCACCCATCACCCAGCCGTTGTGCCACTGTGGCCTTGCGCGCTTCTGCATCAAGAAACGGCATTTCACGCAACGTAGTCCATTGAACTTTCACAGCCATGTGCCTCTGAGCATTCCGGAGACAGCGGGCAAGACGAAGACGGAGACCTGGGAACGGAGGTGCACGGCCTGGTGCAGCCGCGGGGATAGCGCCACACAGGAGGCCTGGAAACGGAGGTGCACGGCCTGGTGCAGCCGCGGGGATAGCGCCACACAGGAGGCCTGGAAACGGAGGTGCACGGCCTTGTTCTGCGGTGCCGTTGTGGGACAGGGCCGGAGAGGAGGCCTGGAAACAGAGGCGCACGGCCGGCCTGGTGCAGCTGTGGGCACAGCGCTGGAGACAGAGGCGCACGGCTGGCCTGGTGCAGCTGTGGGCACAGCGCTGGAGACAGAGGTGCACGGCCGACCTGGTGCAGCTGTGGGCACAGCGCTGGAGACAGAGGCGCACGGCCGGCCTGGTGCAGCTGTGGGCACAGTGCTGGAGACAGAGGTGCACGGCTTGGTGATGCTGCGGGCCTCATTCCGCATGTAGAGTCGGCTTGGCATCGCTCTCTTGGACGAGTCTCAGACGGTTCCCTCCACGTGCGATGTCACATACCAACCAGGACAACCTATTGCCCAGCGAGTGAGGAGGAGCTAACAATCTACCATCATTCTCTTGATCATCTTTGGGGCTGGCTTGAAGTTCAGGATGACCCCATGTTCCTTGCATGCTGTTCTACTTTGAACTTAGAAACTCCGTCGACAGGATGAAGTCATCACGATTGCTGATCAATGTCGGCTTGGTGCAAGCCATCCCGTGTTCTGATTCGCGGGATCTTTTGTACCGATGGGGGCCACAGGCTGCGACCCATCTAAGGGCAGGCTCCTGGCAGCTGCTCTGTACCTTACAGGAGTTCTGACGGCAGGTAGCATGCACCTCCCCTGTGAAAACCCCCCGCCATCTGCTTTCCCATCCATGCCATGCGCGCAATCCACGATATCCATGCCATTCTAGTCATCCATGGTATCCATGGCATTTTCGTGTGTCCTGAAACAAAAATATTGTCGTGCCCCCTGCAAGGGAATCGAGAGGGGAGTATGACATGACCATGTGCACCCTGCAAGGGGATTGATTGCGTAGTATGGAGCTGGTGGCAGAGCCAGGCCTGCCGGCAGAGCAGCGCAGCGCGGGCCTCGATGTGTTCCTGCGCGCCGTCTCCCGCTCTGACGTGGCGCATGCCAGGTGCGGCGCGCACTCGCCCTGTGCGGACTCCCCGGCTGCCCGGCTTTGGGCGCCGCTCCGATGGCTCGCTCCTCGCGGGCGCGTGGCATCTGCCAGCTCACACCCAGCCCTTGCCTGCCAACGCCCCATTGGTCAGCCGGCCAGCCAGCCTTCCACCGTGCAGCCAACCAGTAGTGACAACGGGAAGTGAGCAAGCGGTTTAAAATGACGCCCCTATCGCCATGCGCTGACTTGGCAACTCGGGCGGGGGATTTGGGTCGGTCCCTGGCTGCTGACTCGCCCAACACCGCGTTGACTGATCCGCTGACCGATCTCCTGATGTGACACACGCAAGCATATTTTCTGGCCCTCATGGCCGGCTCTCGTCGTGGGGTTGCGCAGGCTGCGAGGGACCCCGTCGTTTCCGCAGCTGCTCATGGGCACTGGCGCGGTGCTGTTCAGCGGCAAGATCGCGGCTCCCCAACGCCTCATTGCCACCATTCTGCACTTGAGGGCCGCGCCCTCCGCTGAGCCGCTTCAGAGCGGCCCCTCGCCGTCTGGGCAGCCGGCAACCACGCCGCCGGATACTGCCCGGCCACAGATCAAGGTGACATCCGCGTCTGATGCGCCGTTGGTTTCGTGTTTGAAACGGATGCACCACCAGCTTCGTGACCGCTCTGCCCGATGCCTCCGTCACTTTCATGCCAGCTGTGTTGGATGCACTGTCGATTCCGTGAAACGCGCGCCAGATGCGCCGCCGGGTTTGGGTTGCTGCGGTTGACTGTGGAGACTCTCGCCCGTGTATACCGCCATGCTCGGCGGCCCAGCCGCTCTGCTGGCGGCACACTCTTGCGCCTTCTCGGTGGACCTGATTCCAGTTCTGTCCAGGCTGGCGGCACACTCTTGCGCCTTCTCGGTGGACCTGATTCCAGCTCTGTCCAGGCTGGCGGCACACTCTTGCGCCTTCTCGGTGGACCTGATTCCGTTCTGTCCAGGCTGGCGGCACACTCTTCGCCTTCTCGTGGACCTTCCAGTTCTGTCCAGGCTGGGCACACTCTTGACTTCCAGTTCTGTCCAGGCTGGCGGCACACCTCTTGCGCCTTCTCGGTGGACCTGATTCAGTTCTGTCAGGCTGGCTGCTTGCATCCGCACCTGATTCCAGTTCTGTCCAGGCTGGCTGACTCTTGCCGCCTTCTCGGTGGACCTGATTCCAGTTCTGTCAGGCTGGCGGCACACTCTTGCCTTCTCGGTGGACCTGATTCCAGTTCTGTCCAGGCTGGCGGCACACTCTGGACCTGCCAGCCTTCTCGGTGGACCAGTTCTGAGGCTGGCTCCACCTGATTCCAGTTCTGTCCAGGCTGCTTCTCAGTGGACCTGATTCCAGTTCTGTCCAGGCTGGCGGCACACTCTTGCGCCTTCTCGGTGGACCTGATTCCAGTTCTGTCCAGGCTGGCGGCGCGCTGTCGGGGTCCTACTAGGGAGGGTCAGTCCAGGTCCTGGAGGCCACTGCCAGCTGGACCCACTTGCAATCTTGTGGTTTGGGGCCGCAGGAAGACGAGCTGCTGCACGACGGGTTGTTGCTGGGTCGTCTGCTCGAGTGGTACGGCGCAGTCCTCGAGCTGTGGCGGGCGGAGGCCGCCCTCCCGGATGACGTGGCTCACACCCAGGCTGCCGTGGCTTCCATGTGCTGCGCCGCCATCAACCCCCCAATCCGCCACCCCCCGCCTGAGGAGCGCCACCTGGCGGCGTTCAGCTGCGGTGGCTTCATGCAAGGCCTGACGATGGTAGATCTGCGGCACGGAGATGGACCCCAGCCGCCGCGTCCTCCCCACATGGCGCCCATCTTGACCAAGTTGCAGGCAGGTCTCCCAAACGCGCATTCCTAGATGCCCCAGGGCCAATCTGAGGGTACCTCGTGACCGCTCTTATTTTCTCGCAGCCACGACGCCTCTTGTTCAAATACTTTGATTTCTGTCCGTATCTACGAGGGCGCGGTCTTTTTCCAGGAGATCTGGAGGAGGCCCTGAGGAACCTTGCGCATGGAGGGCACTTTGAGACCCCCGGCCGGGAGCGGGGTGCGCAGGAGGCCCTAGATACAGTGAGCGCGGAGGGCGCAAAGTGCTTGCCGCGAGACCCGGGAGGGCCTCCGGATGGGGCGAGCATCGCGCCTGTAGTGGCGTCGCTCGCGGGGATGGGGCCAGCGTCGCGGGGAGCGGTCACGCAGCCGGCACGTGCGGCGAATGACCTAGCACGCTGCCTGCTGCACACGTTGTGCGAGAAGTGCCTGTCGCTGCGTCCGATGTTCTCTGCAGCCGCAGCCTGTAGCCCTCCCGAGGCGGTCTCGGAGCTGCTCCAGGCGCGTGTCTCCGGCGATATCCCGTTCCGCGTCATGTCCCCACTACTTCAGGCCGCCACGGCGTTGCTCCACCGGTGCGTCCCCGCTGCGGCCCTCCGCCCTCAGACTGACCCCCGTGACATTTGCCCGCCCCGCAGTTTGCTTGAGCGCAAGCCGCCGAATCGACGGCCAGGATGCGCTTACAGTGAATTTGTAGGTTTGGCGCCCGAAACCTGAGTTCAAGCTTCACTTCCTCAGTTTGCCCAATTGAGGCGTTTCGTTCTCGGTTATTCTGAGGCAAGATGCAAGCGTTTCCCGCAGCCAGAGTGCCGGGGCACGCTCTGTACCCTGAAGAAGGGTCAAGGGTCAAAGGGTCAAGTCAAAGGGTCAAAGTGCTGCAGGTTGCCAGCATTGAGTTTTAGGGTTTAGGGTTTTAGGGTTTATGTAAAAGATCCAACGTGGAGCCCTGGGGAGTATTCCTCGGAGACCGCTGCAGAGACAGCCGGAGTTGAGCGCCTCAATCTCCGATTCATCAGGCTTGTCTTCCCGAGCGGCCGCTGCCGAAATGGCTGTGATCATGGAAGCTAGGGGAGGGAGAGGGGGTGCGGGAGGGGGAGGTTAGGAGGCCAGCAGAGTGGAGAAGGTGCAGCAGGAGCGACTGTTTAGTTATATGGTGAGCTTTAGCCGCTCTACCCACGAGGGCTACAGGTTTGCCCTCATCTCTACATCCCACCCCTTTGCACCCCCCCTCTTGACTTCCCATCTCCTCTACCCCCCATCTCTCTACCTTCCTTCGGGTGCTCAGGCTGGCTCGGCATCCACGGGAGCACCTTATTTCTGATCAATGTCAGGCCCATCCACTCCCCTCTGTACCTCCCACGTCTCCACCTCAGCTGCCATCTGGCGCCTCCTCTCCCCGCAATTTGTGACAGAGCGCTTTTGATGCCGTTATCTGAACGGTTCGATGCCGTTGTCTGAACGGTTCGATGCCGTTGTCTGAACGGTTCGATGCCGTTGTCCGAACGGTTCGATGGCGAAGTTCATGCATGCACGCTGTTGGCATCACGAAACCGGCAACGGTCCGATGCCGATGTCCGGGACTTTAGTGGGGCGGCTCGCGAAGCAGCCTGGCTGCTGAGTATAGCGTGGGGCACACAGAGCCTACGTCAATGCCACTTCTCCCGAGTGGATGGAGGCGATCGATAGCGCGTCTCTCAGGTGACTCCCGCTTCCAACGTCACCTTGGTTCCCCATCCTTTCAGCAGCACTTCTTCCCCTCTCCCCCCTTCCTCGTAGCGCCGCCTTTGTGCCCCCCGCCCCCTCTTCCCAACAGAGCCTCGACCCCCTAACGCCTCCCAGTGGCGCGTTGCCCCCCGGTCAACCCTCCCAGCAGCAGTGCCGGAGCGCACTCCATGACAGCACGCACCCTCTTCTCCAGGCGCAAGCCGTTCACATTGCAGAAAAAACCCTAAAATCCAAAAAAAAACTTAAAAGTAAACCCTAAAAAAACCCTAAACCCATCTTCTAGGTTGAGCCAAGCGCAAGTGTTTCTTTTTGCAGTGAGAGCCATAGGATGACCTTTCGGACTCAGCTCGGCGTCTGTCGCTCGCGTGTGTGATCCGCAGATTAGTGCTGGATGCCACCTTCTTCTCTGCAGTGATCTTCTTTAATGTGCATCCCCTCCCCCTCCCTCCCCTCCTCCTTCCCCCTCCCTCTCTGCCTTGTCATGTGCACTCTAAGCTGCCCCCCTCTCTCCCCCTTTTCTTCTTTGACTTGCGCATCTTGGTGCCCTGCCTCCTCGCACCCGCTCTCTGCCTTGGCATGCACACACGGACCTCCTCCCCCCTTCACCGTCCTCTCTTCCTGGACACGTGCTCTCACAGCAAGCAATCCTTGCCCCAGGATGGGCTGGGCCTGACCCCCCTGTACGCGCCGCATCTCCGAGACGCCGCTCTGCGGTCTTGTCAGACTCCACGCGGTGCTCTGCGGTCGTGTCAGACTCCACGTGGTGCTCTGCTGTCCACTTCGAAGCGACGCTCACGCGACGGGTGTTGATGATTGCCCGAGGGGGTGCCTGTGTGGGGATGACGGGTGTTGATTACTGCTCCGGCGGGGTTACCTGCATGTGGATGACGACGCCCTTGACTGAAGTGACGTGCTCTGCTCAGGAGTGTCTGCTCGCAAGCCCGCAGCGAGCCGGCGAAGTGGCAGGGGCGCTGGCGTGGTTGGAGTTCTGCCGCGTGCCGTCAAAACTGCACACCGCACTGCACGACCTGCTGCGACAGGTGCCCACCATCCTGGTCACTCTCAGCAGGCCCCACCCCACCCCAGCGACCGACGGGGGGGAACAGTGGCAGCCTGCGAGCCTCCCTTCCGGAAGCAGAAACACGACCTCTTGTCTGGTGGCTCATCAACTTCGAACGAGGCGTCGATGTCGCTCCGACTGTGACTGGGACGGGGCCGCTCCGAGCACGCCGGCGAGCCTCGCAGGGCGTGCGTGTGTCAGTGTGGTGCGGTGGCTGGCGCCGGCGCTGATCATCTGAGGAGGAGCGGACCGCCCGCCTGCACTTCGGTTGGCAGGGCAGTGAGCTGAGGGGGGCTTGGCACGGGAATGGAGGGCGCCGTCCGCAGGAACTGGAGCAGTCCGAGGAGCCAGCGGCGGCTTTGCTGGAGCAGATGCCTCCGTACGAGGTGGCGCCTAGCGACCTCTCCCATCACTAATGCAAGGCAAGGCAGGAGCGAGACCGTTAAGGGGGGGATGCAGGCGGAAGTGGAGCGCCCTCCTTGCCAAGCTCTGGCTGTTGCATTGCCTAGAGCCGGTGGCGAAGAGGGAAACGGAATGCACCTGGACCAGTGGAAAGAGGGCAGGAGACGGAAATGGGAGCCTGCAAGCACGCTAAGTGCAGAATACATTTCAGGGTGTCGCGTGTTCGTGGGTGCATGGCGCCAGGGGCAACTTCGGCAGGACGCACGTGGGTGGGCATGCCGTCGGTTGTGGTACAGGGTGCCAGTCGGACCAGGCATGCCGTCGGTTGTGGTACAGGGTACCAGTCGGACCAGGCATGCCGTTGGATGTGGAACAGGGTACCAGTCGGACCAGGCATGGCGTCGGTTGTGGTACAGGGTACCAGTCGGACCAGGCATGCCGTCGGTTGTGGAACAGGGTACCAGTCGGACCAGGCATGCCGTCGGTTGTGGTACAGGGTACCAGTCGGACCAGGCATGCCGGCGGTTGTGGTACAGGGTACCAGTCGGACCAGGCATGCCGTCGGATGTGGTACAGGGTACCAGTAGGACCAGGCATGCCGTCGGATGTGGTACAGGGTACCAGTCGGACCAGGCATGCCGTCGGATGTGGTACAGGGTACCAGTCGGACCAGGCATGCCGTCGGATGTGGTACAGGGTACCAGTCGGACCAGGCATGCCGTCGGATGTGGTACAGGGTACCAGTCGGACCAGGCATGCCGTCGGATGTGGTACAGGGTACCAATCGGACCAGGCATGCCGTCGGTTGTGGAACAGGGTACCAGTAGGACCAGGCATGCCGTCGGATGTGGTACAGGGTGCCAGTAGGACCAGGCATGCCGTCGGATGTGGTACAGGGTACCAGTCGGACCAGGCATGCCGTCGGATGTGGCACATGCTGCCAGTCGGAGTAGACATGCCGTCGGATGAAGCACTTTGGCATGCCTTGCACCGGCGTGGGAGGCCTCCGGGGTGCTTTGCGGGTGAGCTTCTCGGGCGGATGCAGGACCTCATGGCAAGCTGCGGCGGTGACGAGGCCGAGCTGGCGTGGCTGGCGGACTCCATGCTGGCCTCCAGGTAGCTCGGCTGTGCTTTGCCCCGTGAGGCGCCTCCGCCCGCCGGGTAGCCGACACGGCTCCGGCACTCGATTTACTGGCCCAGGGTAAAGTCTCTCCCGATGGAGACGGCAATGCCTCCGAGACGCTTGAGAGCACCGGGTGGCATGCCGTCTGTACGGCTGGTTCGCTTGGAATCTAAACGTAGGTGGGCCTCCGTGGCATCTCCTTCTCGGCCCGAGCGTCTGCGCAGACCCGCCTTGAGGGCTGTCGCCCGGGGCCCTCTCTCTCGTCGCACCTCTCGGGAGGGGTGACCACCGCAGCATTCCCGAGATGATGGTTGCTCCGATTGTGGCCCGCATCAGCCTCCTTAGTGCATGCAGGCTGGCTACCTGACATCGGCACGTGGAGGTATGCCCCCGCAGGATGCACGCCCTCATGGTCTTCCTCTTATCAGCCATCCCAGGTCACACCCCCCTTGACCCGGGCCTCTGACCCACTTCTGTGTTTGTAGGCTGGGAGGCAGCTCGGCCGGCGGCATGGGCACTCTCCGTTACTGCAATGGGAAAGCCTGTCCTGGCGACGGCACACGCGTGACGTGGGAGCCTGTCCTGGCGACGGCACACGCGTGACGTGGGAGCCTGTCCTGGCGACGGCACACGCGTGACGTGGGAGCCTGTCCTGGCGACTTCACACGCGTGACGTGGGAGCCTGTCCTGGCGACGGCACACGCGTGACGTGGGAGCCTGTCCTGGCGACGGCACACGTGTGACGTGGGAGCCTGTCCTGGCGACGGCACACGCGTGACGTGGGAGCCTGTCCTGGCGACGGCACACGCGTGACGTGGGAGCCTGTCCTGGCGACTTCACACGCGTGACGTGGGAGCCTGTCCTGGCGACGGCACACGCGTGACGTGGGAGCCTGTCCTGGCGACGGCACACGTGTGACGTGGGAGCCTGTCCTGGCGACGGCACACGTGTGACGTGGGAGCCTGTCCTGGCGACTGCGGGCATGGCCGGGACCCTCTTCTGGTCTCGGGGGAGCCGCAACGGACACTGGGTCTGTGTGGAGTCATTCTATTTCATCAACGGTCTGTGTGGGCTAATTCTATTTTATCAACGGTCTGTGTGGAGTAATTCTATTTCAACAACGGTCTGTGTGGAGTAATTATATTTCATGAACGGTCTCTTAGGAGTCATTCTATTTCATCAACGGTCTGTGTGGAGGAGTCATCTATTTCATCAACGGTCTGTGTGGAGTTATTCTATTTCATCAATGGTCTGTGTGAAGTAATTCTATTTCATCAACGGTCTGTGTGGAGTCATTCTATTTCATCAACGGTCTGTGTGGAGGAGTCATTCTATTTCATCAACGGTCTGTGTGGAGTTATTCTATTTCATCAACGGTCTGTGTGGAGTCATTCTATTTCATCAACGGTCTGTGTGGAGTCATTCTATTCCATGTGCTGAGAGCCGGAATGTTTGCTGCAGCCCTGAAACCAGACGCCCTGCTGGACACCGTCGTCCCGGTAGGCATGCTGTACCTCGGACACCACCGTCAGCCATTGGTGCGTGCGGCGCACGATGTCATTCGCCGCCTGTTTGGTGCGTGCCACGCTCCCGTCTACCCTGCTCTGCTCCTTTCCCACATGCACCCACACGTGCACGGCTCCGTATTATGTTTTGCGCGGTGCACATGGCGCAGCGTCAGCCCTGGCTCCGCACATGGCATCCGCCGCCCTCGCCCTCGATGGCCCTAGGGATTCATTGCTTCGATGAGAGGCTACGCAGTTATGGCAGGAGATGAGTACCCCGTATCAAATGCCGACGACTGCTGATAGAAATTCAACCTGGGAGGGGCGGCGCAGGGGTGCTCCCACCACCGGACGCAGCTCGCATGGTGCCGTATTACTGCCAGCAGGCACTGCAGGTGCTGGGAGCGTCACTCCGCTTGTGCTCCCTACTCCCGTTGGGCACCATGGCAGCCCGCCTCGTCTCTGACAGCGCGCCCCCTGCACGCCGCACGATACAAACATACCTGAAATGCGCCACCTGGCTTCTCCTGCGAGGGGGCGGCAGCAAGGAGCAGGGGCTTTGGTTGTCCATTGTTCGCCTTTGGAGGGTAAAGGGCGGGGCGATGAGGTTACAGGGGTACCCCAGCGCTACGCCCTTGGAGGATAACGGGCGGGGCGATAAGGTTACAGGGGTACCCCAGCGCTACGCCCTTGGAGGGTAAAGGGCGGGGCGATGAGGTTACAGGGGTACCCCAGCGCTACGCCCTTGGAGGATAAAGGGCGGGGCGATGAGGTTACAGGGGTACCCCAGCGCTACGCCCTTGGAGGGTAAAGGGCGGGGCGATGAGGTTACAGGGGTACCCCAGCGCTACGCCCTTGGAGGGTAAAGGGCGGGGCGATGAGGTTACAGGGGTACCCCAGCGCTACGCCCTTGGAGGATAAAGGGCGGGGCGATGAGGTTACAGGGGTACCCCAGCGCTACGCCATTGGAGGGAAAAGGGCGGGGCGATGAGGTTACAGGGGTACCCCAGCGTTACGCCTTTGGAGTCGTACACCGCCACGGTTGCCACTCTGATGTGCGATCTCCCGGCCAATAGCGCGAGTAAGCTTTATTGTGTGAGGAAGACGATGGAACGAGCCGTCGAGCTGTCGAATACCACAGGTAAGATGGCGCGCCTCTTGTTCTTGTGGGCGGCAGACGGGCGAGCTCCACAGCTCCTGCGACTGCACGGGAAGGGCCTGCCCATGCGCTGCCGGGGCACTAACTTTGGCAGATTAACATCGCGTCCGCGCTCATCGCCGCACTCATTGCCCGCAGAGCACGTCTTGGGGGGACGGCGCACCTCCCAAGACGAGGCCCAAGCTGCTTGACGATGATCCTTGTTGCAAGAGATGTTGAAAGCTGGTGAGAGAGATGGGTCGATGGGGCGCCGCAGATGCTGATATGCTCAGTGCGTCGACCAACTTGTTTCACCTTGTGGTGAGCCTGATCAGCATCGAGGACTGGGAGCAGCTCCCGGAGCTCCTGCAGGTGGGGGGGGCCTCTGGAACCAGCAGCTGCAAGGGATGCGCCCTCTGTACCCCCTCGGCGCCCTTTGAGAGCTTCGAGATGCACGCGGCTGATCCGAGGGACCCCCCGGGAGCAGCACGTGGGTTGTGTACGGTCTTCAGGGTCCACCAGCTGCTCGGCGCTTGCAGACGGCGGAGCTCTGTGTCAATGAATCTGGCAGAGCAGCATACTTCTCCGTGGATTGTTCTGCCGGCCTGCCCTTTCCGGGGACGGTCAGCAGGGTGCCGCGTGACTTGGGAAGGGCGGTGATTGGATCGGAGCGACTGTGGTTTGCGTGCAGGTGATCGAGGCTGAGGTATTACGGCGAGGGGAAAGCGGGCATGCTCAGAAAGACCTGGAAACCATATACAAGGTGCACACTCGCCTGCGTGGCGTTTCGATGTTGCGCCGAGACTATGACTGCGCGCTGTCATATACCTTTGAGGCATGATGTATATGTCTGTGTGTGGGGGGGGTCGTATCCTTGGACCGACTCCTTTGGCATCACATAACCGTAGAGGGCCAGCTGCACTATGTACCCTCACCAGGGATCGAAGAATTCAGCACACACTTGGGGACACTCATCCGGATTCTTCGGAACTCACTAATGAAGGATGGGACCCCCTAAGCCTTACTGAGTCACCCGAGCCCTTCTGCACCTGCACCGCCGGCGCGCTGCTGCCGTGTCACCTCTGCTCCCCGAGCTTTTCGAGCCATCTCGCCACCACCAAGCCTACGCTCAGGACCACCCCTCTGCTCCCTGAGCCTCACTGGGCCACCTGAGCCCATCTGCAACTGCACTGCCGGCGCACTGCTGCTGTGCCTCTGAAGCCGGTTCACCTCTGGCCCCCAAGCTGCCCGAACCATCTCCCTACCACCAAACCTGCGCTGAGAACTACCACCATGCTCCCTGCCTGCCCCAAAACCTGGTCTTGAGGGAGCTTGCCCAACCACAACATGTCCGGTGTTCCAATGGGCTGTCCAAGGAGCTGAGAATGATAAAGCGAATTGCTTCCCTCTGACCTCGCGTGCCCGCCACTGATCTGCGCTCGCAAACTTCTTACCCCGAACATCAACTGTATGGGAGTGAAGCCCTTAGGTTGCAAGTCCTGCGAGAAAGCTTCAGTCTTGAGCAATGCGCTCCACATTTGCACATTTGCACTGCAAAATCAATATGGCGAGGCCCCGCGCTGCCTTTGAGTCCAGACCCCGCGCTCAGGGCCCGGCGATATTATATAGACAGGCACCTCTGCAGACCACAAGCCTCCGCGGTTCCCAATCCCTGACCTTCCACTGCCCAGAGAGTCTTTGCTTCTCGCTGCACATCCTCCATACTCACCAAGTGCCGTGTTCCCATCCTTCCTGCCTCGCCTGCCCCACCGGAAGCCTGCTGAGACTCCCCATGTTATCTTCCCGCAGACCCTTACGTGTCGCGACCATGTCCATCCTACCCGAGTTGTGTAGCATATTTCTTCTCCTCAATCGCATCCTCCCACATCCTGTCCACCAGCGCCAACCTCTCCACCTCCTCTTGTCGAGCCCCTTCCCACGATCCGGGTTTGGATCCCTGCCTCCCTTCACACTATGCGCCAACCGCCTCTGGCTGGGCCGGTTGGATGATCAGCCCTGCGACCCCTCGTGCGACCGCGATTCAGAGCACCCGGACCCACTTCTCCTAGCACCCCATGGAACTGCCAAGCGCCGCCTCTTCGTCCTCGTCCTCGCCCCTATCGTCATCCACCTCCTCGTCTTCTCCCACATTCTCCTCCATGTCTCGCCGCTCCCTGAAGCGCCGCTGCGTCTTCTGAAGGAATTGTGTGTATGCTTATCCTTGGACCGACTCCTTTGGCACCCCGTAGCCACAGAAGACCGGCTGCACTATGTACCCACGCCGGGAATCAAAGGATTCAGCACACACTTCGGGAAACTTATCCGGAATCTCCGGAGCTCACTAGTGAAGAATGGGACCCCCTAAGCCTCGCTGAGCCACCCGAGCCCCCTTGCATCTGCACCGCCAGCGCACTGTTGCCTTGTGCTTGAAGCCGGTTCATCCCTGTCCCTTGTCATGCGCGAGCCATATCTCCACCACCAAGCCTACGCGCAGGACCACCCCTCTGCTCCCTGAGCCTCACTGAGCCACCGGAGCCCCTCTGCGACTGCCCTGCCAGCGCACTGTTGCCTTGTGCTTGAAGCCTCCGCCACTTCAGCCACCTCTTCACCACCAAGCCCACATTCGGGACCACCCCGCTGCCCCCTACACGCCCCAGAGCCTGGTCTCAAGAGAGCTTGCCCACCCACGCCACGGCCAGAATGCCCAAGCGCTGTCTCAAGGGGCTGAGAATGATAAACTGGGTTGCCCTCATCCAAACTTGCGCATCCGCCACCGACTTGCGCCTGTAGCCCTCTACCCCCAGCACCAACTCCCCGTGACTGGAGCCCTTGCGCTGATTGCCTTGCGAGGTAGCCGCGAACTTGAGCGATGCACTCCACACTTGCCCTGTAACTGTCGTGCTGCATTGTTCCTACTTGTCCTACTTTAGGGTCCCATCCCCACAGTTGCCTGTGTGTCCCAAGCCCTCCCGTGTTAGGTGTGTGTGTGTATGCTTATCCTTAACCCAGAGACTTACAGTTGTTTGGCGACGATCGGTCACATCGTATCATCTTTCCATGCTGCTTTGCATTTGGGTTGGGAATATGTATGCGTTTGTGGTATATTGTCACGGCCCCGCCCTGCTCTTGATTTGCTTTTCACATCCACTGGGATGATGATGGGCTGGCTTTTGTTGGCCGATCTCATGCCGTTCAGTGTATGCTTATCCTTGCGACTCCTTTGGCACCCTAAAGCCACAGGAGACTGCACTATGTACCCACGCCGGGGATCAAAGGATTCAGCACACACTTCGGGACACTCATCCGGATTCTCCGGAGCTCACTAGTGAAGAATGGGACCCCCTAAGCTTGGCTAGGTGTGTGTGTATGCTTATCCTTGAATGATTTGGATGATGGGATGTGGCTGTCCCTGTGGTACCCTTCTGACGGGTACTGCCTCTTTGAGTGCGTCGGGGATTCGTCTACGGCTCGCTTTTTGGGAGTGTCTTGGATTCGTCTGACGCTAGCTCCCTCTCCGTGTACAGTGCTCATGGTTATTACACATGCCGGGGGACTTGTGTTCTTTGACCTTGATATGAAGTACTGGCGGATCGCTGTGAACGGGGACGGCCGCCGGGTGGAAGTGGGTTTTGGGAGGCGGTTATCCCTGTGGTGCCATTCTGGCGGGTACTGCCTCTTGGAGAGCTCGGTAGATTCGTCTGTCGTGCTGCGAGGAGAGGCAGAAGGTGGTGAAGTACACCTTCTGTGTTTTCCCTTGAATTTTGTGGGGAGCACTTAGGTGCCCGCATGTTTCCTTTTTTTGACATGGGGTGTCCATGCTGTGTGGTGTGACTGCATTCATGACATAACCATGGACCAACAGGTCCCATCCATCGACCGGGAGCCACTGGGGGGCATGCCAGCAGGGTCCGCTTACTCCGTAACCCAGAGACCAACAGTTGTTTGGCGACGATCGGTCACATCGTATCATCTTTCCATGCTGCTTTGCATTTGGGTTGGGAATATGTATGCGTTTGTGGTATCTTGTCACGGCCCCGCCCTGCTCTTGATTTGCTTTTCACATCCACTGGGATGATGGTGGGCTGGCTTTTGTTGGCCGATCTCATGCCGTTCAGTGTATGCTTATCCTTGCGAATCCTTTGGCACCTCGTAGCCACAGGAGACTGCACTATGCACCCACGCCGGGGATCAAAGGATTCAGCACACACTTCGGGACACTCATCCGGATTCTCCGGAGCTCACTAGTGAAGAATGGGACCCCCTAAGCCTCGCTGAGCCACCCGAGCCCCTCTGCATCTGCACCGCCAGCGCACTGCCACCTTGTGCTTGAAGCCGGTTCATCCCTGCCCCCCGAGCTGCGCGAGCCATATCTCCACCACCAAGCCCACGCGCAAGACCACCCCTCTGCTCCCTGAGCCTCACTGGGCCACCTGAGCCCCTCTGCGGCTGTCCTGCCGGCGCACTGCTGCTGTGTCTCTGGAGCCGGCTCACCTCCGCCAATCGAGCCACCCCTCCACCACCAAGCCCACATCCCACATCACCCCGCTGCCCCCTACAGCCTGGTCTCAAGAGAGCTTGCCCACCCACGCCACGGCCAGAATGCCCAAGCGCTGTCCCAAGGGGCTGAGAATGATAAACTGGGTGCCCTCATCCAAACTTGCGCATCCGCCACCGACTTGCGCCTGTAGCCCTCTACCCCCCGCACCAACTCCCCGTGACTGGAGCCCTTGCGCTGATGGCCTTGCGAGGTGGCCGCGAACTTGAGCAATGCGCTCCACACTTGCGCTGTAACTGTCACGCCGCGCTGTTCCTACTTGGCCGTGTGTGTGTATGCTTATCCTGCTTTTTCACCTGCCGGGGGACTGGTGGTTGACAGCCACTTTATGGGGTACTGGCGGATCGCTGTGAACGGGGACGGCCACTGGAATGATTTGGATGATGGGATGTGGCTGTCCCTGTGGTACCCTTCTGGCGGGTACTGCCTCTTTGAGGGCGTCGGGGATTCGTCTGCGGCTGGCTCTATTTATGTCCAGTGCCTTGGGGCTTTTTCACCTGCCGGGGGACTGGTGATCGATACCCACTTTATGGGGTACTGGCATCTCGTTGTGAACGGGGACGGCCACTGGAATGATTTGGATGATGGGATGTGGCTGTCCCTGTGGTACCCTTCTGATGGGTACTGCCTCTTTGAGTGCGTCGGGGATTCGTCTACGGCTCGCTTTTTGGGAGTGTCTTGGATTCGTCTGACGCTAGCTCCCTCTCCGTGTACAGTGCTCATGGTTATTACACATGCCGGGGGACTTGCGTTCTTTGACCTTGATATGAAGTACTGGCGGATCGCTGTGAACGGGGACGACCGCCGGGTGGAAGTGGGTTTTGGGAGGCGGTTATCCCTGTGGTGCCATTCTGGCGGGCACTGCCTCTTGGAGAGCTCGGTAGATTCGTCTGTCGTGCTGCGAGGAGAGGCAGAAGGTGGTGATGTACAACTTCTGTGTTCTCCCTTGAATTTTGTGGGGAGCACTTAGGTGCCCGCATGTTTCCTTTTTGACATGGGGTGTCCATGCTGTGTGGTGTGACTGCATTCATGACATAACCATGGACCAACAGGTCCCATCCATCGACCGGGAGCCACTGGGGGGCATGCCAGCAGGGTCCGCTTACTCCGTTACCCAGAGACCAACAATTGTTGGGCGATGATCGGTCACATCGTATCATCCTTCCATGCTGCCTTGCATCTGGGTTGGGAATATGTATGAGTTTGTGGTATCTTGTCACGGCCCCGCCCTGCTCTTGATTTGCTTTTCACATCCACTGGGATGATGATGGGCTGGCTTTTGTTGGCCGATCTCATGCCGTTCAGTGTGTGCTTATCCTTGTACCGACTCCTTTGGCATCCCATAGCCGCAGAAGACCGGCTGCACTATGTATCCACGCCGGGGATCAAAGGATTCCGCACACACTTTGGGTCATTTATATTCTCTGTGTGGCTTGTTTTCTCTCTCTCTTTGTGAAGCCACCGGGGGGCATGCAAGCAAGATGCGCGCACTCCGATACCTGGGAATCAACATGCAGAGTCGCGTGAAGTTGCGCAATCTCGCATGTTTGGCAATGAATAGTATATACAACTTTTGTCCATACTGCATTGCATTTGGTTTTAGATTTGTACATCAGTGGTATCTTTTCACGGCCCCGCCCTGTCCATCTGCCTTGAGTGTAGCTGTAAAGTTCCTGAATGCTTCTCATATCCACTGGGATAATGGTGGACTGGCTTTTGTCAACGGGCCTCATGCCACTCAGTGCATGCATGTATGTTATAGTGGGTTTCGGCTTCCTTTGGTGATGGATCTCATACCAAACATAGATAGAGTTTCCTGCACTAAATACATGCACATTCTGACGATGTGGGAAATCGGTATGATTCCAGGTGATACACGAGTGCAATGACTATGCGCGTAAAATGGAATGTGTTGCATGGTACCAACGATTGAGAGAACGCATTTGGCTGCCTATCACCGCCAAACTTTAGCATACATAAGTGACACTTCTTCATTTGTTTTTGTTGGAAATGAACCTTGCATTTTGAAAGGGTTTGGATTCTTATGAACTGTGGTACATCTGGTTAGCTTGCAAGGTTTTATTCCATGAAAGTAGCAATCCGGCTTTGTACCATAAGAAAGTGGGGCCATGATCGTACGATGCCAACTCGACGATGATAGTGTTGCTATCAAGGAACAAATCGGATGGGCATGGTCATGGCTGATTTTATCAAGAGCCACAGAACTTTATCAGTCTAAAGCCTTACGGGTGAGCTCCAATGAGATTTAGGGTTGAATTTTGAATTTCATGGCATTTTCCGTATCTAAGAAAAGAAAAATCACTCCTTGGACATTGTCCTTATTTTGCACAAGTATGATCGGCGTCAATGTATTATTACTTCGTATTATTATCATGAACGCTGCTCGCATGCATGCGCTCCCAGCCCACGCACCGAAGGTGTGAAAACATTATTATAACAGCGAAGCCCACTCGTCGCTCCCGCGTCGCGTCGCGGGGGCTCCACCCCCGCTCCGCTCGCGCTCGCTTGACCATTCGATTGCGATGTGGGTATCTCGATCTGAGGTCTGTCTCGTGTCTGGGCTGCGACGACGTGACGGGAGCGCGATGTCTACAGCGACTAAAAGTGTGAGGAAATGATGACGTGGCGACATTCGTCGAATGTCCGTTGCATAAAAGCGGTTAGATCAGAAAATGTAGTTGTATGATCGAATCAGTTTGATCGGACGACGTGTTTGAAAAACATGTTGTCCTAAATATGGAACATACATGTAAGGTGTAATATAAATTATAGGATGGGGTAATTATTGTGCTTTTTTTCTTTTCTTTTCCATTTTCGGACAGGGGAATAGATGCACCTTCGTTCGGTGCGACTATTATTGCCCGAACTGAACCGAGCGACTTCGGTATCGAAGAATCGAATGGACGAACACGAACATTCCAAGGGGATTGACATTTTGATAAGTCGATCGGGATATATTGATATTGATTTTAACATTTATATAGATTTAATTTCACTCTGGCTTACTACAAAGCGACTGGCATGCACCAAGCAACAGAGGCATCATCATAACATTTATATAAAATGTATGTTTTCGTTTCCTGATTTTTAAATAAAATGTATGTTTTCGTTTCCTGATTTGGAAGATGCTATCCCACATATCCTCATCTTGCTAATTATGACACCATTATGACCATAAAACTATGATTTTGATGACGATATGGCGGGTCTACGCTTAAGATATGGTGTTTTTAAATATCTAAACGGTCATAATTTTGAAATGCTGAACGCGCAAAAGTATACCGAATTATATACAGCATGTTCGAGTTTCTTTATCATATGTCGCTGTCGCGTGTCGGCTTCAACAGTTCAACAGTAACATAACAGTCGAGTGGTCAGTGCAGGCTGCGGACTGTGACATAACAGCGACAGCGACAGGTGCTCCTCTGAGCCGTCGTTAAAACTGGTTTGGGATTTTCGACGACATGTCGGTCTGTCGCGTTTTTTATCACGGCGATTTGATTGGTTGGAAAATTCTGAAAACCGG
Organism: Cymbomonas tetramitiformis; assembly: GCA_001247695.2. Lineage (NCBI taxonomy): Eukaryota > Viridiplantae > Chlorophyta > Pyramimonadophyceae > Pyramimonadales > Pyramimonadaceae > Cymbomonas > Cymbomonas tetramitiformis. Next base: position 46,653 of record LGRX02012711.1, read on the forward strand.
CATCGCGGCATGCGACAGGGACTGTACAATATTTTTTGGCATTACATAATCTCTGCATGTCGTCGAATTCATAAGATGTTGTAACCTTAAAAAAATTGTGTAGTCCCCTTTTGTCTCGGTTTTGTCACTTTGTGTCGCGTTAATTTAAAATATATCGTTAGATCGAATTTTTGAAAAGGGCGCATAGGCATTTCATGTCGGGCATGTCGGGCATGTCGGTTTCTCGGTTCCACGTAGGCAAAAAGACCACGTAGGCAACGCAAATTAATGGGAAAATGTTTAATTTAGATTATTTCTTTCAGATTTTAGATTAGCCCATTTTCATGTTGGTTTTAGATTAAGTTTTCTTGATGTCATCCGGCTATGACCGGTGGTCCTTTTCACGACTCGTGTTCAAATAATGTGCACACAGGTCAAACGCTCTCGTTCCCGCTTGCCATCATGAGGAAGCCTCCAAAATGCTTCAAGAAAGTTTGTCTCGCTTGTGATAATGGTGGGCGCCGTTGTAATAGACACTCACGGCGTGTTCTGCTTGAAAAAAAGGCCCCTGTACTTCTTCTATATCCTAAACCCTTTGACTTGCCTTTTACCGCTGCACGCGACCGGCAAGCATCTTTGAAACTTCCGAGTTTCAAAGATGCGTTTTGTATTTTGGGTGCACCCTAATTTTACAAAACGGCCGAGCGCTTCCCGTTTGTGCGGGATATTCACATTTATTCCATGGAATATTTCATATGGATTAACACACATAAGCACGAAGGCATCGGCCACGCATCTTTGAAACTAACGAGTTTCAAAGATGCGTTTTTTGCCATTTGGGTGCGCATACCCAAATAACAAATCAGCCGAGCGCTTCCCGTTGGCGTGGGGTATCCAACGCTTGAATGTTGAATATTCATTGTAATATGAGTTAGCAAGCGAGGTTAAATTAAATAGCCTACCCAAATTAATTAGGTCAAACGTTTGACCTAATTAACACTGTGAAATCCTAGTGCAACCGGGTAGCTTCGTGAAGAGATATTGAAGTATTCGCGATATATCAGAAGGAAATAATGCTCACTAGCAGGTATCGTGAAATAGGAAGCATCCCCGCACATATGCGGCGACTGGAGGCGGCAGATCTCGGATTCTCCGCTTCGTGTGGCGGAAGCGGGAAACCGCATCATCCGCAAAACGGCATTCCCTTCGGTATCCTGCCGAAGGGAAAGCTAATAAATACTAATAACAACAACTGAGACATATTTTCAACGTTGTATGTGCGCATATGTAATTCATTAGGTCATTTGGTATTTTGGTTCACCCGCTTCGAGCCCCGCGGCGGAAACGTGGACGCGGTTGACATTCGTGTTTCCGCTAAAGGTGACCATGCAATGTCAGATGCCCATAATTGCTTTAGCAACGGTTCACATGATATGCATGATATGCTCCGATGCTGTGCACGGTATGAATCCCTGTTGGGCGTGAGTCGAGATGGTTGGCTCGAATCACGTCCATTACGACTACCCCCCTCACAAGAACCGTCCAGCATCCTAATTCCTGGACGGATCTTGCTCGCAAAAAAACGTGTGGTTACTAACACTTATTAGAATTATTAATCACAGAGTAGTGCTGTGTTTTGTATACGATAGCAATCTGAAAACAACAGCCGCTGGATAGCGACTTACGGGGCACGGTCAATTTTATCACTGCATTCACGTTTAAGCTTGCGTGCACTTGTTTTTGTCGTTGCCACGACGACATGATTCAGACGCCACGTATACGGGAAATGTTGCGCAGGATGTCGATTTTCACCAAAAGTTCCATCGTTAAAACGGGTCACGCGACAGCGATATCCGACACGATCAGACACGATGCGACATGCGATGCGACATAGTGTTATAGGTATCTGTCAACAACGTTCTGTGGACAATGATATCGATAACATTTGATGATATCTGAAATATCGATATCGGATCGTGCGCATCGTGGCTCGTGTGGCGGCATGGGTGGGTGCATGCCTTCTTGCCTTGGCGTCAGACCATTTCTCGTGCTTGGAGCTGTTGTAATTTGAAAATTCAAGCGTCAAGATGCCTCGTGCCCGAAGAAGCCGCAAGATAGAGCTCCTCAAGCACGGTTCTGGTAGCACAAGGGATCATCGCTCTATCTTGCCTCACTGTTCTAGAATGGCTAGGCAATTATTGGGTGCACCTGCTAGCACTGCAAGTGTCGAGCGTGCATTTAGTGCTTGTGGACAGATGCACTCGAACCTTAGGAAGTGTTTGGAGGAGGCTACCATCCAGCATTCTATGATGGCCTCGATGAACACTATGCCATCCATAACATGAGCTTGAGAGCAAGCTAGATACATCTTCAATAAAAGTCGGAGATTGGCGTATAGCGTGGATATATGTGATGCCAGTGAGGCATTGTCGAGTGTTTAATGGGCCATTTAAAGAGTCTATGAACTACTTTTCATGACGTTTACCACACCTTGAGCGATTAAGAGTACCAACCACCACCAAAGCTTAGGGTGGGTTAACCCACCGTAACGACCTCTTACGGTTGGTTAACCCATCAGTGTGAGAATAGGCAATGGGGGTTTGACCCCCAGACCTCGATATTTTGCCTTGGGGGGGTTGGACCCCCCCCCTAGACCTCGATATTTTGCCTTGGGGGGTCGGATCCTATCCCCCCCCCCGGCAGAGCCAACACGCGCGGCGGGGGCCAACACGCGCGGCGGGTCCCAACACGCGCGGCGGGGGCCAACACGCGCGGCGGGTCCCAACACGCGCGGCGGGGGCCAACACGCGCGGCGGGTCCCAACACGCGCGGCGGGGGCCAACACGCGCGGCGGGTCCCAACACGCGCGGCGGGGGCCAACACGCGCGGCGGGTCCCAACACGCGCGGCGGGGGCCAACACGCGCGGCGGTTCCCAACACGCGCGGCGGGGGCCAACACGCGCGGCGGGTCCCAACACGCGCGGCGGGGGCCAACACGCGCGGCGGGTCCCAGCACGCGCGGCGGGGGCCAACACGCGCGGCGGGTCCCAACACGCGCGGCGGGGGCCAACACGCGCGGCGGGTCCCAAGCTCCCAACACGCGCGGCGGGGGCCAACACGCGCGGCGGCGGCGGGTCCCACGACACGCGCAGCGTACCGTGGGGTCTTTCGTAGTATTACGAGTGATCCGACATGCGCCGCAGGCGAAAATTTTCAAATAGCGACATTGCTGATTCGTATGAAATGCACCATATTCGTTCTTTCACCCCCTCCCCCCCAGACTCCGTTTTCGAAACCTTGCCCCGGGGTACGCCCCCCCCCCGGGGAAGCGTGGGCAGCCATACTGCTATCGGCAAGAGCTGGAAAAAGCTAGCAGGAAGCTGAGAAGTGTGGAGATTCAGGTTTTAAGTGAGATCTCTGGAAGCCATTTCCAGCGCTCTATTTTGAGTTACTGCCTTCAAAGGAATGCTATCTTTGGCGTTTCAAGCTGTGCTCAGGGCGTTAAGCGTGCCGTGCGCGAGTCGTTTCCCCCATTTGAATTTCGGGAAAATAACTTAGAATAATCAAAATTATAGGAGACATAAGTCACCTACAGGCTGCGAAATGGCCAAGCGCATTGCGGTCTGTGTGGTGTCGGACGTTGTTTGCTCGCGGTTCGAACAGGAATAAGAGACATCCTGACACGACTCCCAAAATCAGCTACATAATAAAGACAAGGTTAAACAATAGCAAAGCTGAAATTCCATTTATAATCTAGGCAAACAGAAACACCTGCACGCAAAGGAAAGCAGGCACCCGAAGGTGATAGCAAAACTGAGGGCAAAGGTGCTGAGCTGTGAAAGATTCAACGAACGATGGCATCAAGTGCACGCAAAATGATTGGTCAATTGCAATGATTCTATCTCAAATTCCATCAGGATCCGACGTGGATGCACCGATGGACATCGCAATCTGTACCACCATTTGGAACGCAAGAAACCGGTCACCAACCAATAGCTCAGCTGACGTCGCATTAATTCATTTTCTTAAGAGAAAATATATATGATGACCGACGGATTGAATAGGCTCTCATCTACAGTAATCACCCACCTTTAAG
>LGRX02012714.1:0-12699 GCA_001247695.2 Cymbomonas tetramitiformis
GCTCTCATGACAAGGCTCTCATGACAGCGCTCTCATGACAAGGCTCTCATGACAAGGCTCTCATGACAGCGCTCTCATGACAAGGCTCTCATGACAAGGATCTCATGACAAGGATCTCATGACAGCGCTCTCATGACAGCGCTTTCATGACAGCGCTCTCATGACAAGGATCTCACGACAGCGCTCTCATGACAGCGCTCTCATGACAAGGCTCTCATGACAGCGCTCTCATGACAAGGCTCTCATGACAGCGCTCTCATGACAGCGCTCTCATGACAAGTCTCTCATGACAGCGCTCTCATGACAAGGCTCTCATGACAGCGCTCTCATGACAAGGCTCTCATGACAGCGCTCTCATGACAAGGCTCTCATGACAAGGCTCTCATGACAAGGCTCGCATGACAGCGCTCTCATGACAGGGCTCGCATGCATGACAGCGCTCTCATGACAAGGCTCTCATGATAAGGCTCTCATAACAGCGCTCGCAGGGAACTTTGGCAGGCTTGCATCTGCCAACATATCAGAGGGCACTCGAGGGTGATGCGCAGATAAGCAAAAATTGTCTACAAATAGTATGCGCTGCAGTCCTCGCTCATCACCGGGTGTTGGAGTGAGGCTGACCTGCGCCTTCTGCATCGACTCTTCCAGGGTGCCGCACTCCACCCCGATGCTGTGGCAGTACAGGCTCACGTAGCAGCTCACTCGCGCCAGCAGCGCATCAAACGCCGCCAGCTCAGCTCCACACCGTTGGATCACACCGCTCAGGCCACCCGATGCGGCCCCAACGCTGAGGGAGAAGTCGGCCGCAAGACGAAGCAGGTTTGCCTGGCACTTCTGTGCCGCCTGCACTTCCTTCAGCGTGCAGGTCCGTCCTTCCAAGCGCTGCACCAGCCCCTGCACCGCGCCCCGCGCTCCCTCCACCAGCTCCCGCAGAGTGCGCTGATGATCGTCCTCGCCATCCGCCGCCACTGCCCATGCCCGCGCAGTGCACCACACCGGGGCGTTCTCCAGCAGCGTCGCCGCGTCCAGCGCTGCCCACTGCTTGGGGGTGGCTGCTGAGGCGCTGGCATGAGTAATCACCTGGCCCATGAGGGCATACCCGAAGCTCGTGCGCTGCTGGGCCTTGTCCACGAGCTCGCAGGCCTCGACGGCAGTCCAGTCCGATGAGTGTACCAGCTCTCCGGCCTTCAGCAGCAGCCAATCCTTGATGCTCTCGTCGTAGTAGTCCATGCCGGGCTTCTCATCCAGGGAGCACAGCGACTGCAGCACCACCTGCTGGCTCCTGCTCCCTCCATCCCCGCAGCCCCGCCTTGACCCCCTCAACATACTGTGACGAGCCTCGCGTATGCCACAACGGTGTCACAGCAGCCATGCCCTGCATCGAGCCCCCACCGTGGATGCCCTGCATCGAGCCCCCACCGTGGATGCCCTGCATAGAGCCCCCACCGTGGATGCCCTGCATAGAGCCTTACGATCGATGCCCTGCATAGAGCCCTCACTGATGCCCTGCATAGAGCCTACGATCGTGCCCTGCATAGAGCCCTCACACCGGATGCCCTGCATATAGCCCCACCGTGGATGCCCTGCATAGAGCCCCACCCTGGATGCCCTGCATAGAACTAGAACCCCACGATCGATGCTATGCATAGAGCCCCACCGTGGATGCCCTACAAAGAACCTTCACTGCCGACACCTGCATAGAACCCCCACCGTCGATGCCACCCATAGTTTTCCGACCTCTGGTGTCCTGCATAGAATCCCCTTCCCAACCAACACCAGAAATCCATTGGCCGCCGATGCCCCGGGGAGAGATCATTAATCGCCCGTGCCCTGGACACAAGGGCCCTCAGTTCCTGCCCGGCGCTGTGTGCATCTCCACCGCAAGATGTGGAACTGAATCTAGCACTGGTGCGCCATCTGGAAGACTGGAGGCGCTGTGTCCGGCCGGCAAGAGAGATGCTACATTTGATGCCGTCTGCTCCCTGCAGCACTGCAAGGGGGGAGCAGGGCACACACGAGTGGCGCAAAGGAGCAGCGCGGCCGAGGTCGAAGAGGAAGTCTTTCTCGTGGCCGGCGAAGCAGCTGCGGGAGAGCACCGCGTCCCAGGTCTGCACTGCGCGCCGCAGCGCCTTCCGCACCGACTTGCTCTTCTCCTCCGCGGAGGGGGTGTACGCGCTCGTGCCGCCGTAGTTGTATCCCCCGTACACACTGGACAGCCCACTGTATCCGCCGCCGTAGTAGGAACTGGTGCCGCCGTAAGTGCCGATGCCCCTGTATCCGCCAACGCCGCCGGTGGTGGTGGCGGTGGTGGAGGAAGTATTGAGGGCGCTGTCCTCGCCGTAGTGCCGGCGCAGCCACTTGCGCGCCGCCTTCACGAGCTCCGCCCCTGCGCAGCCCGGCTTGACGTTCTCCGGGAGGCAGAGGTCCATGAACTGCAGGCAGGGGTCCGCGCCGAGCTCCTCGATGGCATCATCGTTCTCAAAAATCGCCACTGCCGCTGCCTGTGTCACAGCCACCATTCCCGACTACGGGCTCAGGGTGGGTCTAAGAGGCATTCCGGGAGAGGCCTAGGAGCCAACATTCATCTCATGATGCATCTCGCTGCCTCCGCCCCCCTCCTAGACCTCTCCACTCCCTCCACGGCCGCGCTCACCTGCAAAGGCCGAGGGTGAGGAACGCCAACCCATCGGTCGCACTCTATGACGGCGCGCCCTGTTCTGAGGAGCGGCGAGGGCGTCGAGAGAGGGGGCGAGTGAGGCGGGGGTCACCTGGCATTTCAGGAAGGGGTGCTCCCTCAGAAGTCCCTGGATGCCCGCAAACTCCTCCTCGGACTGGGAGCGCACGCGGCTGAACTTGAAGTCCTCGAGGTAGTCATCGCAGAAGGCGACGATGACGGCTGGGCGTTGGGCCAGCGAGGTGAAGCGCGGGTCGTGCAGCAGCGCCTTCATCGCATCGAATGAAGGGGCGTACTTCACCAGCGCAGAGAGCCACTCTGGGGACAGCTTCGAGTCGGCGGGCTCCTCGGCCACCGCCCGGCAGACCTCGGCAACTGCCTCCGAGAACTCCTCGCAGATACCTGCTGCACTGCCAGCCAGTGTCTTTCCCCTGCCGCCCAAAAAACCCGTCACCGCTCGCTCCGTCCCATACCCACCTTGTGCTCCCCGCCTGCTCCATCCCATACCCACCTTGTGCTCCCCGCCTGCTCCGTCCCATACCCACCTTGTGCTCCCCGCCTAAAGTGTGCACCCAAGTGTCAACACGACCCGGAGCGCGTCCAGATGGGACTCCCGGGGCTCACACACCAAGCTTCCAAGTGAAAGCACTCAGATTCGGCCTATGACACTCACGGTCACACTCACGCACAGTGGCGCGCAGCACCCGAGGGCTGCGGAAGAGAGCGTGATGGTACGCACTTGGAGCTGCAGCTGTCAGGGAGGAGTCTCAGATGCTTGAGGGCAGGCACCAGCGACAGGAAGCAGTAGCGGCCAGTCCCCGGCTTGGCGTGCATATAGATACGCATGACCGCCTCCTTAAGCCCCGTGGTGGCCCACTTGTGGTGGCTGCCGAGCTTTAACGCGGGGTTGTAGGTGGTGGCGTCCACCACCTGGTGCCCGGAGCAAACGGAATTGTGAGGAAGGGTTCAGATAAAACAGGGGTACGAGTAAGCCCAGCACGGAAGCGCCGGAAAATACAGCCAAGCAGGTCGGTGCAGTTGCGCACCGGTGAGTGCCACACGCAGCGGACGACACAGCTCGAGGAGAGATAGAAAAAGAAAGTCCCCGATATGATGTTAATACGGTTCCAGGAACAACACAGTGAGGGGAAGGAGTCCGTGCGTGAAACGGTTTACACAAAGAAAGGCCGAGATAAGGGGAGATAAGGGAGGAAGAAGACCAACCTCCAAATTTTGTACAAGCCAGAAGCACCACGGCCTGGGCTCAGGAGTGGCGCTATAGTATGAAGACGTGAAACTCGATCCACTCACAGTGTACGAAGAATATGAAGATGTTCCGCTTCCATACATCTGCGGCATCAGGCCGAACTTGCCAATTATGCCTGCACAGCAGAAGACAAGGTCGTTCCCCCCTTGGAGTTCTCCAGCCTTGACGAACTTGTCAAGGATGTTCTCTGTGCTCGACTTCAAAGCCTTATACATTGCCGGTTCCAGCGCCTGAGGCATATCACACCACCTCCACTTTTAAATTGTGGAAGTGAGCTCGTCAACGGCTCGCGCTGAGAACGCGCTGAGAACGTGCGGACGCAGACGAGATTCTCAAGTTACGGCAACGATCGAGGACCATCTCATATTTCTCGAAAGAATTGCTAAGAAGTAGTTGCCGATAGATGGCTCAGGATACGAGCTGATGACAAGGAAAGTTTTGGCTATGGATAGGCCGTGGATAGCAGGGGCAAATAACAAGAGCGCTGACCGCAAAAGCACTGAAGAACTCAACACCAGTGCGTCGTCCGGATGCCACTCGTCCGAGTTCCAGTCGCAAGAAGGCCTCGTATGCATCGAGATCTCCGTCCGCGGTGGTGTAATAGGCGGTGGAACTCCAGGATGATGCGCGGGGGTGACGATGATAATAGTTCGCTTGTGCTTTGCGCTCCCCACGATCAGGACCGCTTTCGTAGAACGGTATCCCCGTACCATCGTCAAACGTGTACTTGAACTTGAACAGATTTGGCGAATACTCCGCCCCTAAAGTTCAGCCACCCCCTGAATCCGTAAAAATCCAAATCTTGCTATCAAAATTTCAACAGTTTTGGCTGCAAGCGGTATGAATCAGTGCACGGTTCTAAATATTCGTGAAGTTCAACTTTATCGAGCACGTGTTGCTTTTCACTCGTGTGTATCTCTGAGATGCAAGTGAGAGCTATCGCCAGTTGCGAGTTCTCGAGCCGCTAGAACTGTTTGAAAACGTGAGAGGGTTGCAGTTCAGGTCCGCATAAACCTGTAGCATAGGGTATTTCAACAACGGCTTGGTAAAGACGTTGGGAATCATCTAGGGCGACGCATTGGTGACCGACTTCCCAGTTTCCAAGCTCCGGGATGTCAAAATGGATCGATGGTGCGGCGTGTGAGGGCACTGTGGAAGGACGATCTGCAATGTAAATCGTGAAAACTGAACGGCATCGACCACGCTTTGGCTCGGGCTGCTCGTAACTTACAGCAAACCCGCCCAAAGCAGAGTCCGTGTCGATACTATAATAGCTCGAACCGCCGCTGGGCTCAGCTGACATTGCTGAATAGAAGCGGTTTGAAGCCATCTCGTACAATGGCCCCACCGTAAAACGAGGGGATTTGAGACTATGACAGTTATACAGCTGCTCTCATAACATCAGACGTGCATCATCTGCAGAATGCGGGTATTGTGGCTTCCCCTTGCCACTGCTGTTCTTCCGAGTTCCCTCCTGCAACTTCTACTTTTGCGGTTGGTTCGTTGGAATCCAAACCGATATTTGGCTCGTCAGCGACCTTCGCGTGTGCTTGGTGCTTGCTAGTTGACAATCATAATGTTCGTATACAATAACCGTCGTGCGTGTCACTCGAGCGTCATTCGTGACACTGCCTCCATTCGTATCATGTCTCCATCTCCACCGAGACGCGAGAATAGGTGTCTCAGTCGAGTGAGAGTGACACGGGCGATCACCGAGTGTCAATATGGATACCTCTTACCTGTATATTTAACACATTATTATCAGTATTATCGCAGTGAGCGTTTTTCTATATGTTCTTGATGAATGATCTTATCACATTCAATCTTATCAAAATCATTGCAGATAATGACGCGTGTCGGAGTTTCCGAATTCGCAATTCCCTCGCCTGTCCTGCCTATGCCTTCCGCTTCCCGTCCCGGTTATAACGCACCCGTTCTACCGTCCTAAGCGTCCCGTCCTAAGCGCTCGACGGTCGCGACAGCTCGCGATCCTGAATCTGACCTGCTCTTCGGTTTTCTGAATTACAGAGCTCCGCGATTTAATCCGGCATTTCCAGCATTTTTAATGCAGCGATAAATTCGGCCGCCATTCGTTTTTATTTTCCCGTAAAATCTGTCATACGTCATTGTCAGTCAAACTGACTTACAAAGTGGGACTCATACTCCCACATTCCTCATTTTTACGGTTGACGGCGGCTAGACTGACAGAGAGACACTTTACGTCTGTCATTCTTGGGGATCTCTTCTCGGCTCTTTGACTCTCACTGACTGAGAGACACTTTACGTCTGTATTCTTGGGGATCTCTTCTCGGATCTTTGGCTCTCACTGCCTGAGAGACACTTTACGTCTGCATTCTTGGGGCCTTCAAATTTAGGGTTTGCTTCACACAGCCACTGAGACACTTTACGTATGTACTGAGACACTTTACGTCTGCAGAGCCAAATCTTTAGGGTTTGCCGTGTATCCACGATTCAAGCTTCAACCTTCATTATGAACTCCATTCCTACATTGTTTTTCAGACTTTTAGAAGAGGAATGGCCTCGTGACATCTTAGGAAGGGGCAAACATTTGGCCCTTATGCACCATGTGAACTTGGTTGCATTGACCCTAAATGAGCCCCTAGGTGCCTTCGAGTGTGAAACCAAATATATGTAATATATGTAATATATGTAATATATGTAATATATGTAACTTTGTAAATATGTAGGTGAGAGTATATGCGCGGGTGAATATATATGTAGGTTGTAGATGCTACGTGTGTGTGTGTGTGCGGGCAAGCACATGCGTGTGTGGAATGTATGTCAAGGCGATGTATGTATGTATGTGAGATATGTAACTTGGTAAATATGTAGGTGAGAGTATATGCGCGTGTGAATATATATGTAGGTTGTAGATGCTACGTGTGTGTGTGTGTGTGTGTCGGTGTGTGCGGGCAAGCACATGCGTGTGTGGAATATATGTCAAGGCCATGTATGTATGTATGTGAGATATGTAACTTTGTAAATATGTAGGTGAGAGTATATGCGCGGGTGAATATATATGTAGGTTGTAGATGCTACGTGTGTGTGTGTGTGTGTGCGGGCAAGCACATGCGTGTGTGGAATATATGTCAAGGCGATGTATGTATGTATGTGAGATATGTAACTTTGTAAATATGTAGGTGAGAGTATATGCGCGGGTGAATATATATATGCAGGTTGTAGATGCTACGTGTGTGTGTGTGTGTGCGGGCAAGCACATGCGTGTGTGGAATATATGTCAAGGCGATGTATGTATGTATGTGAGATATGTAACTTTGTAAATATGTAGGTGAGAGTATATGCGCGGGTGAATATATATGTAGGTTGTAGATGCTACGTGTGTGTGCGTGTGCGGGCAAGCACATGCGTGTGTGGAATATATGTCAAGGCGATGTATGTATGTATGTGAGATATGTAACTTTGTAAATATGTAGGTGAGAGTATATGCGTGGGTGAATATATATGTAGGTTGTAGATGCTACGTGTGTGTGCGTGTGCGGGCAAGCACATGCGTGTGTGGAATATATGTCAAGGCGATGTATGTATGTATGTTAGATATGTAACTTTGTAAATATGTAGGTGAGAGTATATGCGCGGGTGAATATATATGTAGGTTGTAGATGCTACGTGTGTGTGTGTGCGGGCAAGCACATGCGTGTGTGGAATATATGTGAACGAAGGCAATGTATGTAGGTAAGTGAGATATGTAACTTTGTAAATATGTAGGTGAGAGTATATATGCGGGTGAATACATATCGTGTATGTAGGTGAGTGCATGCATTTTGTACGTATGTAGGTGAGATAATAAGTGAGATATGTCACTTTGTAAGTATGATGTTGGTAAACACGCGGCACACTATGGAAGTAGGATGCGAAAGTTACGATGAGTACGTATGACCTAAGAATATGGTTTGTCAAATATGGATCTAGTTTGTATGTAGGTGAACAACAAGGTATGAATGTGAGTGAGTACCTAAGAGATGCAAACAACGAACGAAGCAATATGATGGAACAAATGCAAGCAAGGTAGAATACAATGTGTGTTACATTTACGTGGAAGGGAGTAAGGTACAATCTACACGTGTATTGTTTCAAAAAGAATGCTACGTAGAAGTACTCAATCGCTATCGGAATAGTTCCCCTCTTCTTTTTGGGCATGACCCTTTTGTTTTAGGGGGGAAACCAACGAGCCAATATATTAGAGGGGAAGCCAACGAGCCAACGAGCCAATATATATATATGCATTCCAACCGGGCCTACCGCCCAAATATGATTGGGACATATGTATAGGTTCAATTTGATGGTATCCGCGCAGGTGTAGTGTTGATATATGATTGGTAAAAAATTATTGAAGATGAGTCACTAATTTGCCACATTTTGAATGTTCCAAAAAATCTGTTTTGAAAAATTTGAGCGTAGAGGTTTGAAATGCGTTCGCCATGGATATATGGGATGGATATAGGCCAAACCAGCGTTCGAATAAATTAATATAGGACCTATATATACCACCTTTCATTGGTTAATAGTGGCATTTTAGGGCATGTGTCGTTACGGTGGCCCTTTTACCCAATATGATGATTAGGGTGTTACATGATATCAGTAACCCTAAATTAGGTAAAAAATAAGCAGTATAATTTTTTTGCAAAGATTTTTAAGCAAAACTGCATTCAATACCTAAGTGAATGTTAAGTGATTTTCAGAGGGTACGTTACACCCCTGACACACACATTCAAATATTAGGGTGTTACAGGTGTTACACGTGTTATGTCTTTCAGGGATTGTTATTTGATAGATAAATATCCATTATAGCAAAAAAATCAATCCCGAATTTGCAAAAGATTACACGTATTGTATTTTGACCGATTTCTCGTTACAGCCAATATGTTCACCCCTATATATTACACACCTAATATCTAGGGTGTTACACGAGATATGACCATGGTTGTTGTGATTTTCACATACCTCAATAGGTATAAAAATATTATTTGAAATAAAATGAGGTCGAAATTTCAGTTTTGAAATTTATCGCCAGCATTTTTCACCGATTTTACAGCCTTTTTCAGCCATGTTTCGGATAATATATATATATCATATCTCAGTGTGTGTGTGTGTTGCAAGCTGCAGACATATTGCGACATTCTTCACTTTTGCACATGATATTTTTCATGGCACAACAGTGAATATCTCAAAAAATCAACATGTATAGTGAACATGTAATGTGGGATTTTCTGATTGAAACCCATGGAGGCAAATGCACTCTCTGGTGATATTTAAGATAAATCAACTGTAAGTGAATTCACAGTTGTGTCAGATCCTAAGATATATTTGGATGTACACAACGAGTATATCAAGTGATATCTCTGTGTTCAAATACATCTGGACACTGCTAGATGTAATCTGAGCAGTTTTTACACAACACAATGTTTGTGTGTGTGTACGTCCACAACCACCTTTTGTCAGTTCATGTATGGTTGCTGATCTGAGTTGGTACATGCATGTGAAGTGATCAGATCTGTATCAACTGTCAGAATGCAATGTAGATATTGATGTTGCTCCAGCGATATTGAAAACGGCATGGACAGTGTTCAGCAGTTACCAGCTGCATATTGAACACTGATACTGCCTTCGGGTCTGGAGATATTCTCCATCCAGCCCTACAGCATGTTGTTTTATCCTGTTACCATTACTATCGCCATCACTGACATCCAGCACGCACATGTGTTTGCTGGATGTTATCCACATTATTGTGTGCATTATTGTTGATATATTCACTCTGAGTCAGTGAATGTCAATATGTATAATGAATGCCAGTGTGTGTGATGCACAGCACTTCTGATTAGTACTTTTGTGAGTGTGTGTGTGTAATGCACAGCACTTCTGATTAGTACTTTTGTGAATGTGTGTGTGTGTTCACTTTTACACACTTTGCAGTAGGATATATTGTGGACATTACAATATCCTATACATTTCATCATGCAAGATTGTCAGCATACCATGCACTGAATACATCTAGCATGATATATTAAGTTTAGGGATTATTGTAATTCCATGATAATCTCATTACAAAATGAGTTGCTGGGTTTATTCCACATATAGCTCCGGTGAGCATTCCATCCAGTAATCCACCATAGAATGTGCATGTGATCTGAGGAACATCTCGGCTCCACCAGGACATGACAAGCTAATTATGGTGTTAAGATTACTATCAGGCACCTTATACTACATGGATTCTAATATAGTTTAGCATGCACTGCAATATGCTTATGCACTATGTATTACAGCTGGTATCGTGATCAAGCTGTATTAGTAAAGCATGTATGATTCACAATATTGCAATCATTCAGTATAAGATATATGCATGGTGTAAAAATGCATGTGCTGAATGCTGATGATTGCTGCAAGTGAAATATATGCATGTGTGTGTGTGTGTGTGTGCATGTGTGTGTGTGTGTGTGCTGATCTGCACACACACATTGTGCACACACTATTATGCTGCTGATGAGCATGAATGCAAATGATTAAGAGTATTTGTGCAGTCCTCAGAAGATATTGTAATTTGCTGCAATGTGATGATAGTACATTCAAAGCATCATAGTGATAATGTATCCACAGCAGCATAATGATCGAGTGTCTACAGCAGTATAATAATTGTACGTCCATCATGCGTCCATTTCATGTATCTATGCGAGTGTACATTTGTTCTGCATATTGACGCGCGTCGTACATATCACATGTTTCACTGCATGTAGACATATCAGAAATCGTACGCGCTAAAATCGAGCGTTCATCGCATCTGATGAAATCATAGAAAATGCATATCGTGCTGACAAGCTAAAAATCATTGTACGCGCTGATGATTGCGAACAGTGCGAAAGGATCTTTCACAAAAATCGATGCTGACGATCAGTTCACAAAGTAGGTCATCTTCATTGATGTACGTCGCATAAAAGAGTTCGAGCGCGCTGTTAACCAAATTTGTATGTACTGTCGCAGTTGATGCGATCATGTATGCTGATGATCATTTTTTCATTCGCGCGTCTTCATCTCGCATATGGTGACAATCCTGCGAGTTTTTGACATCATATGTGCGGGATCGGTATACTGTGCGCACACCTTGTCGCTTATATTATCAAGACGATTTCTCTGCTGATGCTGTCAGCTGTGAATATGTTCGCGATGAAAAATCTCCTCGCGCAATCCGTGTGCTGACAATATGCGAGCGTATATTATTCGAGTTGCAGATATTCAATATCGCTGCAAGCGCTGTCGCTTATGCGCCCACCTGCAAACCTGCGAACAATATGATAATATGATCTATACTACGTCTGACGCTGCACCCACTCGAGTTCTCGTGTTCGTGCCTTGACGAGCTAAATGAGGATACCATAATGTTAGGGCAGATATGCGAGCCCTGGATATTATTCAATATATCAAATAAACACTGTGTTGTTGGACAGCATACACAAGTGTACAGAATAAACACACTATTCGATGAAAATGACATTATCATATGTCATTTTTGGATTTATATATATTTCATAAAAATCAGGGTTTAGTGATATTTATGCGCGAAATAGGGATACATAAAGGCGACAAGCTAGAAAAGTGCAGTATGCGTACAATGAAAACACCGAAATATGCACACATGTATCATTCTTTATTCAAATGTTTACGAGCAGAGTACTTTTCACCCTATACCGTTGAGGCATGACTGATACTATCAGTCAGGGCGGTCGACAAATCCTACTAATTTATTCAGCATTCTCTTCTGCCTCATCTTCTTCTAACTCTTCTTCCTCAGATTCGGCAGTGGCTGCTTCCTTTCCCTTCGCCGTCGGTTCGCTCTTCGTCTTGGGCTCCGTCTCGGCCTTTTGATCGGGCTCGGCGTCGAAATTGGTCAGCCGTTGCTGCGCAGAGCTGACCATGTACTGGTCGTGGTCGAAGCCGATCGCGTTCATACCACACCTCATGGCGGCCATGGACGTCGAGCCGACGCCGCAGCAAGCGTCGAGAATCCAGTTGAGTGGATGGCCGTTCTCATCCGTCTTGCCCGGATTGTCACCGAGCATGTGGCACTGGATCAGCTCCATCAACAGTGCTAGGGGTTTCTGATGGTTATTCACGACTTTGCCCTCGCGTTTGAACATCTGGTGCACAACCGGGAAGCCGCGCAAAAGTGACGCGCGGCTGTAACGTTCACCATCCCCCAAATCAAAGTTGAACATCCACTCCGGCTTTTTAGAAGACTCCCCCTGGGCATCGCTTTTTACATGGTACCCCAGGACGCCACATTCAACGTCATTGTAGCGTACGGACTTGTTGGGGTTCATGTGCACGTTCGCCTTGTGCCAGAAGAACCGCTCCGCGCGGCCGGAGCAGTAATTGTCAATCACCTCCAGGAAATCGTTTTGTTGGGCGAAACCGCAAAAAATAGCGACTGTCCATGCCGGGGAGGTGGTCTTGGCGTTGAAAGACTCCAGGAACGGTTGCACCTCCTTCTTGGTCATCGCGTCGGGAGTCTTCTCCTTGTCAAGTTCGTAATTGCAGTCGATGATCGTCCCCGTGAAGGACAGTCTCGGGACGTCCTTCATATCGTTCATGCTGCCCTTGACGATCTTCCAACGAGGGAGCATCGGCACGTTCTCCTGATGTGTGGGCTCGTCGTCCTCCAGGCCTGCCTCTCCTAAAGCCTTAGCCTCCGGCCCGTCGGTCCGCGCCTCCCGATAGAGTTTGATGT
>LGRX02012715.1:0-20288 GCA_001247695.2 Cymbomonas tetramitiformis
CGCCCCGCCTGCCTTACATTGCCGCCCCTCGTTCATAATCGCGACAGCTGTCACAACTATGAACACGCTTAGAAGGGGTCCCTCGGGCACCCCTGAAAGGCCTGTCACACCCCCCATATTCAGTCACACTACCGCAGCCCATGTCAGACCCCACCGCAGTTGCCCCCATCGCGCCCGTCTCAGCCGACAGCAAACGCCCCAGCCATGACCCCCTTTTTCAGTAATTGCCATTCCCCCCTCAGTCACGGTCCTACCCCAGTTCATTGTCCGCTCGAGCGCCCGGAGCATATCACGTTCACCCTCATGCTCAGATCGCCCTCCCAGTTTAAATCATGCACGACGCCTCGCCAAGCGCTACATCGACGTCGCCGCGACCAGCCCGTGCCGATCCGCGAGAACCGCAGAGCGTCGAGCACGACATCACGCGAAGTGACATCACGACACGACCACACATGACGTCTCGGCAATGCATGACAGGGCAAACGCAAGCGCGCGTTGACACCAAACGCCGCTGTCACTGGGAACCAATGGTCACAGGGCATCCGAAACGACAATGGCATTCACGGACTTTCACTATGCTCGCTTGAGTATTTAGCTAGCTCTGCTTTCGAAAAGTTAGATCCGAACCTTTCAAAACCATTCTGCGGGACAGTGATATTTGCCTCTTGTGGCCTGGTATTAAATGTGATATATACATACATATGCTTCGAATCCACATGAGAGCTTCATCACTAGCAGTTTGTAAGAGTCTGGTTCGGATCCCCAGAGTGCCGGCACGCCACTCTGACGTATGTGCGAAGGCGTGCCGTTGCACTTGTTTTATCTGTGAATTGCCCCCGTGTTGCTCGCTTGCCTTTCTGCGTTGCATGCTTTTACCTGAGCCTGAATCTACAGTCTGCGAGTACAAGTTAGTCCCGTGCCCGTTTTGCGAATCTACGAGCCGGCACGGCTGCAGCGCGTTGCCGCCTGGCATGTTTTACGTGGCATAGCAGTAGAAACGCATGTCGCAGTTCCGCAGCGCTGGAGATCCTCTGCTGTCCGAAAACGTTCACGAATTCACAACACGATCGCGAATTCCCACAGAGGGGCATTTTTCCCTTTGAGCGCCTAGCGGCGAGACAGCCCGAAGCTGCGTTTGTCATAAATTCACACCCGCGACGGCGAACCATCTCAGGCACTCTCAGCGGTATTCACGCGTGTGCACGATGCGCCCGGCCTTTTTGTGCCATATTTTGTACCATTTGCTATGCGAATTCGAACCTCGCAGGGCTTGCTTGCCGAATATGCTCAAACCGGCATATGTGACCGGCGTTTGGGAATGCACAACCGTAGCCGCGCCAACTCGAGCCGTGACACCTGACTTTTGCTGTTTGACGAGGTTGTAGCCGCACCCATGTTTTTCCCTCAGTTTGTATGATGTTAACCTTTGTTAATTCGACCTGCGCAGGCTGTGGCAACGTTGAATTCCCCGAACGGACCTGTGTGACAGGTTGTGGGAATTCACGGCTTAAGGCGCGCCAGCTCGAGTCCAAACACCCGACTGCAACCTTTCGACAGCATTGCAGCCGGATGTTTTTTCCTTCAGTTTTCATTGTGTTTGTATTTGTGAATCCGACCCTTGTGGGCGTTGGCAGCGGTGAATTCCCCGACGAGCCTGTATGACAGGTTGTGGGAATTCATGGTTGGCGACGCGCCAGCTCGGGTCTGGACACCTGACCCATGCCTTTTTGCCATGCGTGTGCTCGAAGCACGCCTTTGCCCGTAGTTTCTTGCATAATTGTCGACGGGAACTTGTGCTTGGTTGCTCGAAGGGCACCAACTTCGCCTTGTGGCAGGTTGGGGGCATTCACCACAGGAGCCGCTCGTGCTGCGACCTGGGCGCACGGCACGAGAGCCGCAGTGAATGCCCAATTGCAAAGTGTTGTTTTGTCCTGCGGGAACGGTATCACCTAACAGGGTGCCGAACCTCTTCGTTAGAATATATTTAAAAAACTTGCCCTCCAATGCCACACCCACATCTCAAACCCAAAATCCCTCACAACACCCCACTCTCAACCACAGCAGAGATACACCGCCATTTCAGCACCCAGCAATACCCCAACGCCCCGCCAGCCCTTACATTGCCGCCCCTCGTTCATAATCGCGACAAAGCCTCCGGGAAAACGACGTTCAAAGTATATACACCGGTATCATCGGCACATTGATGGTCTCCATCGTCCTCTGTTAGCACGGTGACGCCTTCAAGTCGCGTCGCTCGGAGAACGCGACATACAGTTGTCCGTGGGAGAAAACGGGCTTGGGTAGGTATAGCCCGACGTGTTGTAGGGTTTGGCCTTGACTCTTATTTATCGTCATAGCGAAGGCGGGGCGCACGGGAAATTGATATCGTCGGAAGGAACACGGCAGGCCTGTCGAGATACACACAATTTATACGCGAATGAAAAAAAAATACACAAATTCACGAAAACCCGAAAGTGAAAAGAAATAGTTGGTCGGCAAGTGAACTAACTTTACCTGTGAGCTGGGGATCGGCGGTCATCGGAATGCGAGGTATCCATACACGGTTACCCTTATGTTGACCGCACAATATCTCGGCGTCAATTAACCACCAACGCAAGGTAGGGTACGCCGTACTCTTCTCCCCAGAGTTTCTCACAAAGCGGCCGCTGCGCGGCCTGCGACACGCGAGGGTCGGCGCTACAGTTGATCGGAGAGGCTCGGAGAAATGACCCCAGAAAGTTACACACCCTAACTACACATTTTCGTCCATGAGCTCTGGGGACAAGAGTGAGGCGCGCCGGCTATTTTGGCGGCGTCTTCTGAGGGGTGCAACGCCAAACATCACATCAATTCGGGGATTGATATTTTGGGTTAGGTTTTAGCGAACGACTTGAAGGTGTAGTAGTGCAAAATGCCCCCAAAAACGGCAAAAGGCCCAAGAGCGTGTTTCTGATGGAGACAGTGAAATGCTCCAAGATCGGCGAGTGTATATATATATATATATACGGTATAAGGGATATGGACAAGTCTACAATGGGTGTAGTCATTTCATTTTAATCCGAATTTGGGTGTAGACAAGGTTTGTGGGGTTATGTGCTGATGTCGATATGGGGTGATATAAGGGCTACGGTAATATGATGTTGGATTCGACACGCTGTGTGTCTCTTCTTGTAGTGGGAGTGATGACTGTCACCGGCCGTCATAGAACCCTAAAACCTCAACCCATAAGAAACGGGTCTGAGAGTTGATCGTTGGTCTTTGAGATATCAAAATATATCACTGCAACCTGCCTGCCTTGATTGCGGTCATACATCCCATAGGTTATGCCCCCCCCCTGAGAGCTTGGACTCGGTATAACGTTTATACACAGGTTATATAGACCCCATATATAACCCCTTGGAGTTATTCTTCAAGGCTATAGTTATATAACCCGCCACGGCAAAGGTTATATAAAGCGAGCTCACCTCAAAAAATAATATATTGTAACTCTGACCGATGGATGCATTCATCACATTGGGATGATAATATCATCTTACGGTCAGTCTTCTATGATGATATATTTTAGGAATGTATAGTAAGTTCCGAGTCTGAAAAAAAAACTCAGAAATGCCGAATGTAAAAATAGAGCCGGAAACAACCATGATTTGCTGACATCACCTAGTCATTCTTGTACAAAATATCACGGGATTTGATGAACCCGAAATCACGCTCCGCGATATCGTCAACCCGGATCGAGGATATCGTGCACAAGGTTCACTAGGGTTTGTACAAAATTAAAACACTAGGTTTCGTCCTGCCTTCCGCACTTATACGTGTGACCCAAAGCATATCATGGAAAGTAAGTGTTATAAGTGGAAGACAGAAAAATCATATTACCATAAATCCCGATAATCAGGAAAAGAATTACAGGCCACCACCTACGTGGTATTCCAGTCACGTCACGAAATGCCGTGAAATGGTGTAGGAGATAGCCAAGGCCTGGAAAAAAATCTCACATCTGTGCGGTAACTTTGCACATCCCGATAATTCATGAATTTGTTATCATGCTGCTACAGACGTAGAATATATCATCGAAACTTCGCTACACTATCGGCTTAATTGTCCGTACACAACACGCTTTATTCTCCCCTGTTCCTTCATTTTAGAACGGTTTCTGAAGTGCACTTCTCAGCATGATACGTCTAATCTATCGGCGCACATGTAATCAAAGTTCGGCATGAGAGGCGGTCTGCCGCGAAAGGCCCTTCTCAGGAATGCTCTCGTTTCCACCCTGTTGTCCCCAGAACCCGTACACCTCACTTCCATTCATTGTCACGTCAGGTTTTACATCTGCATCAAGCAGGCACAGATGAATGCTTATCGCACAAAAATATCAAACTGCTGCAAGGGCGAAATCCATGTCGCGCTATAACAGCCGCACGCAAACACACGCTTCACCAGTTAATCATGCACAACATCCATCGGATCCTCACCAGCAACGTGATTGGCCTCGGTAGGGCTGAAACAGACAACGTGCCTATCTACAGGAGCAGGTATCTCACCACACCGCCAGAGTCTTGGCCTGCATTGCCGATAAAGAGTTGCGCGATGCGATCTGCGATGACTGTCCACGAGTGTGTGCTTTTGATAAATGCAGGTCCAGCCTGCCGTGCCTGCCACCATGGAACACGCGTGCTACCATCACGGCCGCCGTCAAGTACCCGCGTGCATCATAACATATCAAATGATGAGAGGACCGCCCGAAGGTGTAAGCGGCATTCCTTGCAAATTTCCTCCAGGAGGGCCGCTGACCCTCTTGCCACCGCGCACCAGTCACACAACATGCAAACGGCGATGAGCCATACGACCCTGTTAACATCGTCCATAACTCGCAGCATGCAAAAGTGTGCCGAAGGAGCCCACCGTGTTTGCCCATGCCAAAGTGTGCCGGAAGCGGCCTCTGCCCGAAGCCGCGGTGCAAGGGAATGCCTCCTCCGGCGCTCTTGTGCAGCGGGACTTCTTCGTTTGGCGCCCTTGTCCCCTGAGCCGCCTCCGCTGGGAGGTGGGCGCCGTTGCGTGGCGAGACGCCACCGTGGGGCATCCTTGCGCGGTGCTACGTGGCTCGTGCATGTGACATCCGCTGTGGCCGGCTCGGCGGCACACTACCCCTTTGAGTGGAATAGAAGGAATTGGGGCTGAGATTACCTTCTCCAAGAAGGTCTCTCCCTCATCCGTCATCACAAACTCCATTTGTTCCTGTGCGCAGCACAGAGCAGTTGTGAGCATTTACAGCTCTCTGAGATCCACGTCAAGAGAGGCCACGCTTCATGGCCACCTCTCCAGAGCCGACAATGCCTGCGCCTCATCTCCCTAAATTCCATCCCATCGAGCACCACCCCCTGATCTCACCCCTAAGCGGGCTGCGCACCAGCCCTCTACCCCAAGTTCGTCAGCATCTCTCTTTCTCACTCTGGCTGCAGGCCCCGCTTCCCTCCCGACCTCAGGCACACTCCTCTTTCAGCCTGTCTCCACCTTAGTCGCACCACTCTTAGCCTATTTTGCCCCTGATCCGGCTGCGCCACCCTTTCTGTCCCACCTGAACCGCGCCACCTCCTGCTACAGACTCTGAGGCCACGGTACTGAGAGGGCAACCCATCGCGGTCGGCAGTGGGGTGATGTGGAGTCATGCTCCGGGATCAGAGGCACCACCTGCAGGTGGAGAAGATCTGGGCGCAGCCACTGCTTTCTGCCACCTAAGAAACCCCTCCCTCCCACCCCAGGTACCGCAGGTGGACGATGCGTATCCCTCGCCCAATCAAATCGCGGAGGAGGTGTCTTCTGAGCACGAATGCCGCACGGACCTCGCACGGCGCAGAAGACAAGTCCGCCGCCGTCGTGGAAAGCGTGGAGCGCATCGGCGGAAAACACGAGGCGCTGAGTCCTTTATGGCATAATACCGGAGGGCGCTTTGCATCGTAATCACACCGAGCATGCGAACCTGGGGTGGTGTCCTGCGGGTTGCCAACGGGCTCCAGCGTGGCGTTGACGTGGAGGGCGAAGGAAGGCGCGGTGAACTCGTCCGTGGGGCCGCCTCGGGTGCATATCACTGCCAATCTAGCCGCCCTCCCTCCTCGCCTCCCGTCCCCAACTTTGATTGGCCGGCCGGACTCTTGCGGGTAAGTACGCATTTTGTGCGGCCCTGTTTCCTCCACGCAGATGCAGGGAGTCTTGCAGGGGCGATGCGCCGTTCTCGCCATGGCGGGTGCGCCCTAAGCTCCGACGCGATGTGCTCGACTTGAGTTTGGAATCCGGGTCAATGTCCGCTTGCTGGACTGTGCTTGGACTTCCTTCTTGGCTTCCGCCTGAATAAAGGGAATAGACAGAATAAGAAATGCGTGCCTTCTCCTTGGACCGATTCCTTTGGCACCATGCAGCCACACAAAATCGGCTGCACTATGCACCCACGCCGGGGGTCAAATGATTCAGCACACACACTCCGGGATATTCAGCCTGATTTCCTGGAGCGCACTCGTGGAGAACCAGACCCCCTAAGCCTCACTGGGCCACCTAAGCACCTCTGCGACTGCACTGCCTGCGCACTGAAGCTGTGTCTCTGAAGCCGGTACACCTCTGAACCCCAAGCTGCCCGAGCCATCTCCCCAGCACCAAGCCTGCGCTCAGAGCCAGCCCCCCTGCTCCCTGCCTGCCCCACAGCGTGTCCACCCACAACACATCCCGTGCTCCAAAGGGTTGTACCGAGGGGCTGAGAGCGATCGACCGGATTGCCTCCTTCTGACCTTGTGCGCTTGCCACCAATCAGCAAGAGGCTCGCAGAGCATGCGTCGAGATCTCCTGGTGAGGCGACGTGCCACCCGAGGAATCCTCCGCTGCCAAACCGAGGCCGCCCTCAAACCCGACACCCGAGTCCGCTGCACCCCGCTCTACCGAGGCCGCCCTCAAACCCGACACGAGTCCGCTGCACCCCGCTCTACCGAGGCCGCCCTAAAACCCGCCACCCGAGTCCGCTGCACCCCGCTCTACCGAGGCCGCCCTCGAACCCGACACCCGAGTCCGCTGGACCCCGCTCTACCGAGGCCGCCCTCAAACCCGCCACCGAGTCCGCTGCACCCCGGCTCTACCGAGGCCGCCCTGAACCCGACACCCGAGTCCGCTGCACCCCGCTCTACCGAGGCCGCCCTCAAACCCGCCACCCGAGTCCGCTGCACCCCGCTCTACCGAGGCCACCCTCAGTCCTGTCAGCCTACCACTCACACCTGCCTGACCCGGCATCAAGGGCCCTTCACCCTCATCCTGAGGCCATATCCGTGAGACTCCTCGGGGCCCGCCCTGGGCCGGCGATCACCTCTGCCCTCCCGCCCACTCTGCGCAGGCTGCATGCGGACGCCCCAGTCACCGACCATTTCAACGAATGTTATGTCTGTCAGAGTCGCCATCATTCCAATGACATCGCCCTGATGATGCTGCAGAAGCTCGCGTAGTAAAGCCGCGGACAGGGAGCGCATGCGAGGTGCGGGGGAAGCACACGGCACATTCCACCCGTCTGCTGCCTCTGGCAATGACCGCGAGGTCGCGTGGAACGACTCAAAGAGAGGAATGCTCACACTGTCACCGATGCGTATCGGTGCGGTGCGAGGGGTTCGGTAAGCGGGAAGGCGAAGCAAAGGGGTGGCAGGCGAGAGGGGCAGCAAGAAGGAGGGTGGGCAAGAGCAGAGCTGGAATATGCCAAGTGCGCGTGAGGAAGAGCGAGACCCGCAGGCTGCCGCCTCGAGGACGGGCATGTTGAAGCCCTCCGCGCGATATGGTGTGACGTACACATCGGCGGCGCGGTACAACTCCGCCATCTGGCGAAATGCCAGGGGATCCGCTGCATACTCCACGTTTCCTGCTCACCAAGCACGCACTGGGTGAAAAGGCTAGGGAGGGGGGTAGGATGTCGAGTACTACCAAGGACACAACCACTGGTGCATGGCCAGTGATGACATCATACGATTGACAACGACCCTTTCGCATATAACCGATGATGAAATTGTCTGGCTCGACGGACCAGGAAAGCTGTTTGGGTGAATATAAAGTGGTGACTGATGTGCCGTACTTGAATGACTGCGGTCTCTAGGATGGCCAATGACCGCTTGTCCCTGGCCCGAGCAGCGAGGATGGCCAATGACCGCTTGTCCCTGGCCCGAGCAGCGAGGATGGCCAATGACCGCTTGTCCCTGGCCCGAGCAGCAAGGATGGCCAATGACTGCTTGTCCCTGGCCCGAGTAGCAGCGGCAGGATGGCCAATGACCGCTTGACCCTGGCCGAGCAGCGGGATGGCCAATGACCGCTTGTCCCTGGCCCGAGCAGCGGGATGGCCAATGACCGCTTTCCTGGCCGGAACGCGGGATGGCCAATGACCGCTTGACCCTGGCCCGAGCAGCGGGATGGCCAATGACCGCTTGACCTGGCCCGAGCAGGATGGCCAATGACCGCTTGTCCCTGGTCCGAGCAGCGAGGATGGCCAATGACCGCTTGTCCCTGGCCCGAGCAGCGAGGATGGCCAATGACCGCTTGACCCTGGCCCGAGCAGCGAGGATGGCCAATGACCGCTTGTTCCATTGCCGAGTCGACAGGACGAGCGATAGCCATTGGTTCAGTGCAGCGATGTTGGCAGATAACCGTTGAACGGCTCGCCTGGATCGATGCAGCACGCAGGCAGAACGAGGTCGTGGTGGCGAAGAGCGCACCTGACTGAAGAAGGGCCCCAAGATCAATCCCCTGATTTGCGCAGGCCTCCACCAACAGCTGCAGCGAAGGGTATAAATGATCGCCACCCTGCGCTCCCCCCCATAACCACCGGTCGCGTCGTTCCCCGTGTCATGACATAGCAGTCATATCCGCAGAGCCCAACTCATTTAGAGCACAGGGCACATGAGCTGATTCGGACAAGTGAACACACCGGAAGGCTGTCAAAATGCTCACATTAAGGCACTGGGTAATTTCCGAGAGCAGTGGAGTCAGCCCACACAAGTGCACCAGAACCCTAAGTAACAGAAACCCTACTGCAATAACCAAGAAACCGAAATTTAGCGCAGATGAGTCCCGATGTTTCACGTCTGAGATTCGACGGCAATCATCCCTCAAAGTGCAGCATTTAGCTCCTATCTTTTGCACCAATCATTAGGTGCAGGTAACTTGATCCAGGGCAGGTGCCGAGTGGGCCACCTTAAGGAAGAGCAAGGCTCGTGGATGCCTCTGCTGAATCCCGAGGAAGGCGCGGATCAAGTCCACCACTCCCTGCAAACTACACCACACCCTGCTTCACGCAGCCTCGAACACCATGCCCTGCGTCAGGAGAAGATCACAAATGCAATGGACGCGAGCCATCACCTGGGCGCGGCTCCGTGAGATCGGCTTGGCATGCTTTTGAGAAAACGAAACCAGTGAGGGATGCGCGCTGCAGCCAGTGTGCACTCTGTGTGAGGACGGTGCCTTGTGCGCTGCAGTCAGTGTGCACTCCGTGTGAGGACGGTGCCTTGTGCGCTGCAGCCAGTGTGCACTCCGGTGAGGACGGTGCCTGTGCGCTGCAGCCAGTGTGCACTCTGTAGTGAGGACATTGCCGCAGTGCCAGCCAGTGTGCACTCTGTGAGGACGGTGCCTGTGCGTGCCAGTGTGCACTCCGTGTCAGGATCGCGCCCAGCTGCAGCCAGGCGGCACTCCGTGTGAGGATCGGTGCCTTGTGCTGCAGCCAGTGTGCACCTGTGTCAGGACAGTGCCCAGCGCTGCAGCCAGTGTGCACTCCGTGTGAGGATCGGTGCCGCAGCGCTGCAGCCAGTGTGGCACTCCGTGTGAGGACGGTGCCTTGTGCGCTGCACGCATGTAATCTGCGGTGAGGACATTGCCGTAGCGCTGCAGCCAGTGTGCACTCTGTGTGAGGACGGTGCCTTGTGCGCTGCGGCCAGTGTGCACTCCGTGTCAGGACGGCGCCTTGTGCGCTGCAGCCAGTATGCACTCCGTGTGAGGACAGTGCCTTGTGCGCTGCAGCCAGTGTGCACTCTGTGTCAGGACATTGCCGTGTGCGCTGCAGCCAGTGTGCACTCTGTGTGAGGACGGTGCCTTGTGCGCTGCGGCCAGTGTGCACTCCGTGTCAGGACGGCGCCTTGTGCGCTGCAGCCAGTATGCACTCCGTGTGAGGACAGTGCCTTGTGCGCTGCAGCCAGTGTGCACTCTGTGTCAGGACAGTGCCTTGTGCGCTGCAGCCAGTGTGCACTCCGTGTGAGGACAGTGCCTTGTGCGCTGCAGCCAGTGTGCATTCTATGTGAGGACGACACCTTGTAAGCGGTCGTGCCCCAGACAGCCCTCGGGTCAAGAATAATAGCACACAATCGTCGTACCTCGTGGTAGTGATAGCCTTGGCGGTGCATTAGTCAACTTAAGCGCGCACTCGCCGCACAATATTGGGACCATATTGGAAGTCATGGCCCACACGAAGCGAGTGATCGTGAACCCTTATCGTACCTTGTTGGTGGTCATGGCGCCAACGTTTAGAAACACGAATCGGCCCTCCCATTCTTGGCGCTTCCGGAAGGTCGCGCGCGCCTCGGTCCCCGCTGGCTGGAAGATCTGGAGGTCCACCCCATTCGGGATCACTGTGACTCTCTCCCGCGGCACCCCGCAACGCAGGAACCCTCCACGTGAGTACTCGGATGCCGTAAGGATGGTCACGTCGGTGGCCTCCCACTGCGCACGGCCTGAAATTCCTGCCGGTGACGGAAACGCGTCATTCGCCTGGCACACGGTCCATTCCGTTGTGCCGTACACCACAACCTGCGCGGTGGGCCAAGATCGGAGGGATCGCGCGTCAATCGCTCGCACACGAGACGCCGCACAGCACAGGCAGCGAAGAGTCCTGCAGGACCGCACCTCTGGTGCCGCTTAAATTAAATTAGACGATCCTGGCAAGCACAAGTCTGAGGAGTTAGGAACGGCGTCTGAAGAGCAGTACCTTTGCGGATGATTCAGCAGGTCGCTGCAGAACGAAAGGGTATGCGATCCGAAGAATGCCCTCTGGCGGAATGGTGCTCGGCTTGAGATTAAGCAGGGCGGCCTCGTCCGCTGGAGGAAACAACCCACGCACTCGTTTCCAAGCTGGATTGTAGAAAGGAAGGTCGGAAAAGGAAAGTTGGATGTCATCGCGGTTGAGGAATTCGAGGAGAAGGTGCTGCGATATGACCGAATACGAGTGTGGGAGCTCAAGCCTGCAAAAGAAGACCGTCTCGCTCAGTCTCCACTCTGCAAAGGTGAAAGGCGATGGCGTTAGGTAACCAAGGATACACCCCAACGCCAGGTGGCTGGACGTACAGAGCAGTTGGGGTGTGAAGCCACAATCTTGACCCAACACTACCTAGCCTGGAAGCTGGACACACACAGGAGTTGGAGGTGAAAGTAATAGTCCCAAGTCGAACCCATGCAACCTGGAGGTTGGACAAGCAAGCGGAAAGGAATGGGGCCAACTATCCCAAACCAAACTCACGCAGTGCGAGGACTGGATAGACATATGGGATGAAGTGGGGACCAATATCCCACGCCGGTTCCACGCAGATTAGCGGCTGGATGAATACACCAGATGAAGCAATTGGTACAAAAATCAGTATTCCAGTGGAGAACCATGGCACTGCTGTAGAGCAAGATGTTGCAGTTTTGGAAGTTGGCGCACCAAGTTTCGACTTGAAGGCGATAAGGTCGCACACGTTGCGATTCGGCCCCCACGCATTTCGTTCGTGTGCAGAGAAAAGATATTACGGCGAGAAGCCTAAGCCGACAGAAGAGAGCCCCAGGAAAGCGCACTTGGCCCATACACACCTGTAATGAGAGGAGCGCACACAGACGTCACGTCCGAAACTGAATCATATGCAAACAGTTCAACAGATTATACTGGCTTTCGAAATTTACACGTACAAGTCGCCCCTCACACGACAGACAACCTGCAAACGTTTGTACGCGTCAAGCGAAGGGATTGCCCACGCCATTCGATTGCCAATTCTCTATAGTCGTTAGACCGTACTGTAGTTGGCCAACGTGCGCATTGTCAACCCAGGCAACGACTGACCTCTACCTCGTGTCTCTGTGAAAGACGAGAGGTGGGGAATTTAAATCATCAAAAGAATTAAACGAAAGCTTCATAACTTCCTAAACTAATAAACTACTCATAAACTCATAAACTTGGCCGGTTCGCCGGTTGTGTCTCATCGAACCTGTGATTCCGTCACATGACAGTCGCGATGACTCTGTCATGTTCCGTGAACCTCCGCTCCGGCGCATCTACCTTTACCCAACTACAGTACTGTAGGGGTGCCCAACTAAAGTTGAGCCGTCCAATGTTTTCAGATCGGGAACATCGGAAGGTCCGAAAAGATTCCTGGGGAGCAACAAAGGAATGTATCGTATTTTGATCTCTGGAATCGTATATGGACTGTCGGATTCGGAAAATTGCCACTGTTAAAAATGAACGGACCAGTTTAAGTTGGGCAGCTCTACAGTACTGTAGGGAGATTTTAAAATCATCATAGCGATACGAATCGTCTACTGTACAGTATTGGTTTACACTCCGAAGTTGTATTAGTTTATTAAGATGTGTCACGACCCTCAGCTCTTGTGTCAATCATTTGTAAACTTACCACAGTGCGGTCCCCTACACCCGACGTACACGGTGTAGAATTTTCGAAATGGATAGATTTAAACAATGTTGCAGGAGACAGATTTCGTGTGGAGAATTGGCTTTCCAATAACGTACACTGCAGGGTGTACTGGCGTCCCAACGGCATCATCTAGCAATGTTGCTCGCGGTCCTCAAGAACGTCCTTTTACTTGAGGCAATTTTGCTGCCGTGGGATAACACCATAGCGCTCTTCTCCTACTCACCGCTTGCGGGAAGTCTCAAAACGCACAAGGGTTTTGGCGCACTTCATTTGGCAGGGCATAATCAGACCACTAACGACGCTTTCTGGAATTCCACAAAGAGCGTCATAGAATCTTTCGGCCGATACGGGCTGCAGCTGGAAACACGGGGAAGCCGGCGAGGGTGGAAGACCACTTGCTCGCAACTTCCAGATGTCCGTATCGATAGCAACATGAAGGGTTTTCTCGATGTGACACTGTGTCAACTGCAGGCTCGTGGCCAAAAAGCGGACCTGAAATCCATAGTAGAAACCGAGAAAAACCTCACGCTTCGTTTCCGATCTTCTCGTTTCCGATCTTCTCCCCTATCCAGGAGCAAACGAGTTTTTTTTGTGCCGATTGATAGTGAGAGTCTCGCTGCTGGACCGTTCAAGTCCGCTTCACGACACCTCAATATACCTTCCAAATCCTATTTCACTCAAGTTGTACTCCTTTACGGTATTCCCCCTAACTTGCCAGAGTTTCACGCAGCACGCACCATATTAGGGAGCGGCCACATATATTACATCATGCAGGGAGATACTCTCGAGACTGCGACGCAGACCGCGAAAGACTTGAAAGTGGCGCTTGGAGACACCTACTTTCCTGGCAAGACTTCAATCGTGCCCGTATCTCACCCGCCGACACTTGCGATCGAGAAGCAGGTGTACAACGACCTGTTCAAAGGGAACATGTTTTGGCCGACACTGGCTTTATACCACGCGAAAGCGCATAGGGATGAACTCATACTCAACGTGGACGCCGATGAATTGCTTATGCTGAAAAATAATGTGAACGCTTCCGTCAGAGGTCCCGTGTACGAGACACTGCTACAAGAGATTCAGAGTTACGGTTTTGAAAATTTCTCCTCGTTGTGCTTTGTTTACATGTGTCCCATTATAACTGTGAGTGATTTTCCAAGCCACCTTCCTCGAAAGCATGTTCACCTTTGGGAGCGTTTTCCCCTTGAAGAGACCGGGCGGATGCTCCCTGAAGACAAGAAGGATCGCCGCTTTACTATGACGCATCACAGGCCATCGATGGGTGACAGAGTATGTAACGAACTAAATCCGATGCTTAATTTCAGCGGCTTCTATAAAAAGTCCGTTTCTGTCGTACAGAACGTGTGGTCCTTGGACATTCATGAGCCTGGTTCTTGCAACGTGAGAATGGCCAACCCAGGCAAAGAACCACAGCACGGGCGAGACGGAAAATTTTACGCTGCAACTAGCTACCTTGCAACAAACCTAGAAGAGCTGCATGGTGGGAAGAAAGAAAGTGAGAAATACACTTCGTTGTGGTTGCCACGTCAATCTGGTGCCTTCATCGCACATTATGCGTGGCTGTGGGACTATCATAATGGAGCAAGGTATGTTTACGGTGACATGGAATATAAGTTGGCCACTCTCAATGAGGTCTGGTTGCCTCGCACACGTCGGTGGCTGCGTCAAGCTAACAGCACAAAACCCGATCCTGAATGGAAGTTTTAGTCACTACCCAATGAATCCTGGCAGAAGAATACATAGTAAGTAAAAGAAAGCCATCTCATATTCATCCTTTAGAAATTTATTCCAGGGTTTAGGAATGGTGGTTAGAATATAGCTAAGTTGTTTCTCTCGAAACTTTTGATCACACATAGGCGGGCCCTTAAGGTGCATTGTAAGTAAGTGCTTCCGCATCCGCATACGGTAGGGACGCTGCCTTATCAATGGGTGGGCTGGGCTGGCCGTACCATGCGATCATGGGAAGGCTGGGCCGCAACCTTTCCGAAACTACACCTGAAAGTCATCGATGATGTTGTCGATTCGGTGGCGCGGCAATTCTTAGTGGCTCCTTGGTGGAAAACAAGCCCTAAGGAAACATACGCACAAACGCCACATTTTTTTAATTATCTGTAGGTCTATGCACAGGCCATGGGGTTACAACTGGTTACCATATTATGGCATACGTTATGATATTTGGGTGTGTTGCATTAAACGTGCCCCCCCGGGGCGTAAATTACGTATTTCGGACCTTGTGAGTTTTACGCGTAACACGTAACACGCCATAGGAATCTCACCCACGGAGTATTGACCCACATCGGGCCGATCAAGGCTACGTCGGCAAATCAGCTCATCAAGTGAAAGCTACAGGTGTACGTATGTATGTCGGGATCACTAGTTTATAGCTTTGTACTTTGTGGCACATTTCAATAATTGAAAATGCATTAGGAATATGCAAGCATGAAAATAATGTGAGTGCAAAAAGATTATTGAGAATTTGACAGAAAGTAGCATACTCGATACGGTGACACTGGGACGTAAAAACGCCCGAAATTTAAGCCGACGTAAATTACGCGTAAATTACGTATTTCGGGCCTTGTGAGTTTTACGCGTAACGCGTATAATGCAACATAGATATTTGGTAATAGAGAACTTTCCCAAGCGTGATGTTCTCATATTCACAATATGGTGTATTTCAAAATGCGATTTGTGTAATGTCTAGGAAAGGTGGATAGACGATTTCGGAGGCGTTTTTTATTATTCGCGGATTCGCGGAAGAGGTCCTTTTTCACTTCATTATGTAAACCTGTTCCTGAGACTTGACGGTTGCCGTACATACCAGGCTATTTATGATATTTAAGCGACAACATACTCAATGCATATTCAACAACATACGCAATACATACACTTACACAACACGCATTGTCGCACGTTGTGAATCAAACAGTAGGCCCGCGCAGCCTATAAGTGTACTAGGGAGTCACACGCATCAATTTGTGCACATTTGTCCACCAAACATTGTGAATGAAGGCACGCCGCTCCCAATTGAAGAAGCAATACGGGAAACGCTTCCCACTATCGAGTGACGTACCAGCCGCTTCCAAAATGTACGGCGAATTTGGAAAGTCTAAGCATGTTGTCATGCTGAAAACTCTGAACTCTATCTAGGCAACTTTGACCGGGGTGGGCCCATAATCTGATAGGAAAAGAAATACACACACACACACACACACAATTCCCCCCATCAAACGATCATCAGTGCACAGGGAACGGAACGGCAGACTAAGACATCTGATAATGAAATACTCGGGGTTTTATGGCAGTCGGTCGGTCGGCGGTCGAACAGTCACAGGCTGCAAGCGACACTCGCCGTGAGGGGTGACACTGCAGGAACACTAAGTGTCACACGCACCGTGACACAAAGTCAGTTCCCCGCCATGATGGCACCGCTCATGATCAGTGACAAATTTCGGGTCAGTGACTGAATGTGACTGGTGACAACATTGTGACTGGTGACAAGTGACCGATCGGGTTAGTAGCCGGCTGCTGTTGCTGCCGCTGCTACTACTGTCCGTTAAATGATACGGTCAGAACGGACTACTAGGTATGTAGTCAGGGGCGGCCAGCAATACGTATACGCAATATGAAAATGCATGAACGCGAACACGCGGTGTGTATTTTAAGGAAGGGATATATTTGCAGTGCGCGTAGCGCAAATGCCATATATATGGTGGAATGCGCGTCGGCAAATGATTTTAATGGTGGAATGCGCGTCGGCAAATAATTTTAATGGTGGAATGCGCGTATGCACATGATTTTAGTGGTGGAGTGCGCGTAGGCAAATAATTCTAACATGCAACCCAATATCATTCTCGTGTGTAAACGAGCCAGCTGCATCCAAAGCTCAGCTCAGGACAGCACGGATACAATACACCTATCGTACACAAAGTCACGACTTGTTTGTAAGTGGTCAGTGCGACTATTGCTAGAATATTGCAAGTGTTGTATATACCCATGCGCGGTGAACGATCCGTCCCTAACGACCACGCACAAATTCGGCTTTGAAACGTTATTTTTCCAAGGGTACGCGTTATCGAGCCAGCTGCCTACATGCATGTGTTCGTAACGCAGCATGCATCACCGAGCGTGTACGGATAGTCACGTGGTGCATGCCGATATAGTATGTGTATGCAGCGACCTTCGCTCATACTTACACGTATGCGTGTTTCACGCTGTGAATCGCTTCGTGTGCAGCCTTGTATGCCCCGTCGCTCCGGACACGCGTCGTGATTATCAAGGTCTGATTTACCGATCGGATGCCTCGGTTGCTTGGCACGAATCGCACAATGCGTGGTGGTAAGCCAGAGTGAATACTATAGAAATAGTGAAGCGAACTGAGAAATGTGCATTTTCCCGGGAATTTTATAATACGTTTACGTAGTGTGAGACCGTCTATCACGAAATTTCCGTTGATATTTCACACACAACGCGCTATGAGTGCCATTTTATCGGTATAGATTCCATACGCACGTGCACGCGTAGCAAACCACTAAACGATTCCAAGTACATCGTGAACACTGCAGTCAATGTCAGTATCATGTGCATCATCAATCAATATCACATAACCTAACTTTAAAATGCCATCGCTATTAGTAATAGTGACCGTGATAAACGCAATGCTCGATCAACAACCGCATGAAACCGGAGTGGGTAGTAAAGTAACAAACTTGCTGAGATCTGCTAAGACAACTCTAACCGGTAGTACCGTTTATGACCTCTGACAGACTCTGTGACAGTGACTTTGACTGGTGACCGTGACTAGTTGTGACCGATCGGGTTTCAATAGTTAGTAGCCCGGTACAGTGCTATGTTTATGTATACGCTACCCCCCAAGTGCATTATTTCCGGATCCGAGATTTTACGCGTATTACGCATAGTGTGTTAGGGAAAATCCAGGGTTCCAGGGCATGCCCAAGCCGGCCTGCAAGGTGCTCAACTGTTCGATGTACATGGCACTTTGCGACATATTGACAATATACTGAGACGCGATCATCGATTGTCAGATATACCGGTCACCCAGACTACTATAGGAGGTGACCGGTGACAGTTTGGTGGTCACCGTGCCACTTCCAGCAATTATCAAGTTCTAGCGGGATATATATATCCAGCACACAATAAACGCACTAGAGTCGGCCGGGATGTGCGAAGCCACGAGTAATGTATGATAGAATAAGATACTGACGGGCTGGCGATCTAAGCTCAGTCCTCGTCTCTAGGCCGTCATACAATGTACAATATCTGTAGGTACGAAGTCGATACTATCGAGTACAGTGAGTACGGGTATACGGAACTATGCGAAGTGTCTCATGCAGAGTAACATGTAATCTGTCATCTTTCACGCTGTCATAGTCTGTAACTACTGAATCACTGTATCTCGGCAAGCTCGTTTATCGCATGTACACAATCTATGTCACGTCTCACATTCCGCATCTCTTTCGCCGACTCCCTTATTGCACTTTTCGATGCCGCCACCCTTGACCCCACCGATGTGGGCATAAATCCGGTCCACCGACGCGTTTAAATTCTTTCATAGAACAGGCATACCACCTTATCCTCTGGAGTGCCAGGTACGTGTGCCACGCTTCCCACCAGGATAGAATTGCAGATTGCCGTGTTGGCCTGGTCTGGACAAAAGTCCACATAAAATCTGTCTTCAATTGTAAGTTGCGCTCTACACGAGCATTCCCTTTATTGTCTTCATCGTCGCCATCGTTTGCTCAATTCACACTTGCATCAACTTCACATGAGGCCACGATTACAAGCAACAGAGAATTGAGACGGATAATGCGCAAATGGCAATGTAAAGCTGTCTCAGTAAGGTCATTATCTAAGTATATAAATGGTGCAAGGGACGTGACAGTGGGAGGGCTGCTTCGGATTCACGGATTCACGTAAAATGGCAATTTTACGTTTGACACGTAAAACAACGCCGAAAAGACACGTCACGTATTACACACGTATTATACGTGTTTCAGGGGTCAGAGATTTTACGCGTATTACGTATTCATAAACATGGGTACAATGACTGTCCAAAATGCGGGTTTTAGGTTCCCGTTTTGGTATTTGTTTCGCACTCGTCTATGTTAACACTCGTACCTACCGACACGCTTGCGTTATGAGTATATTTTCCAACACACTTTTAAAGATACTCCACTAAAACTTGCCATCATGTCCCTATGGTGACACAACCTCTCCTCTTCAGCGAAAAAGGGAATCGTCGAAGGATAAACTATATGAGCTTAGTAACAAAATCTTAAAAATATATGCGCGCAAAAACAGCCACAATGGCCTGTTGTCAAGGTTCAATGGGAAGACACAATTGAATATAAGCAGAGACAATCGAAGCACGGTGCCGGGCCGAAGCGGAGTTAAATTACTATTGGAAAGGGGAAATTTCCCACTCTGACCTTTATAGCTCATACATCAAATACGTCCATTTCGCTCCGCGATGATCCCCAACCCTGTAAAGGGATGGGTAGGTATGGAATTCAACTCAGCATATTCTCACTCCATAACGTGTGTTGCATCGAAATGTAACTTGGTAATGTAACGAATACCGTCACTATGCATAAACTGCAATATCGTACTTACGCCGATTCCTATCATCAGCGATCATGACCTCCAGGCTTGCATCTTATATATATTTGGGGAGTGCAGCTTGCACGATTGCTGTCGTTGGCGGTTCCCCATTCCCTTCATCGTAGCACCCACGGCTGCACCCTCTTGAAAATCATTAGATGTGTCGGTCATGCAAGCGGTTGCATCCTCGGTAGCCCAATACATATCTGCACTTAGAAATGTTTGTATTGCAACCATTCCTGTACCCGAAACGGTTTCGCTCAAAATTGGCACCATCCAAATCTCATTTCAAAAAAACACATACTCCATACGGCTCCATATCCCCACCCATCAAATTATTTCATGTACTAACAGTTCATACCATGTTTGGATTAGGCTTTTTTTCTTTGGGCGTCTCTCTCATATTCTAGAATGGTGCAGAGCACTTTGCCTGCACTGCCTCATCGCATCACACCCACTTGCAAAGATTCATTGGGCGCCCTATTCACCGGTCAACACATCGCCACTTGCCGCTTTCAAAGTTCCAGGAACATCTTTGCTTAAAAAAATGGCATTGTGATGACCGGTGAATAGGACGCCCAATGAATCTTTGCAAGTGGGTTTAATACGACGAGGCCGTGCAGGTGGAGCGCTTGGCAACATTCTAGAATACGAGAGAGATGCTCAACAATAAAATACGCCCGGACGCCGTTGACGAGGGTGGAATTCGTGTGTTCTGCCCAATCTGCGTGAAAGGGGAGCATTCACAAAGATTTTCTCCTGATGGAAGTATTCCCTCTAAATGTGTTTTGGCGGATATGCTCTTTCACGGATGCATGACCGAGTCCTTATATCATCCTTCATTAGTACTAACAATGTCATGGACAAGTTTGAGACTGATCAAAATTCCTTGTCTAGCACACCCGTATGTGAGCTCTCATTACAACTCCCGGCCCAACACTCATGCATGTGAGCTCTCATTACAACTCCCGG
>LGRX02012716.1:0-24991 GCA_001247695.2 Cymbomonas tetramitiformis
TCGGGGATCCAGGGGGGTTCTTTGCTTTTGGGGGATCAGAGGGGGTTTCTTTTTGGGGATCAGAGGGGGGTTATGCTTTAAGGGAAGTCAGGGGGAGGGATCTGCTTTGGGGAGATCAGAGGGAATCTGCTTTGGGGGATGGGAGGGGGAATCTGCTTTGGGGGATCAGAGGGGGTTCTGTTTTAGGGGATCAGAGGGGGGACTGTTTCGGGGGATGAGAGGGAGGAATTGATTCAGGGAGTCGCGTGATCCCGAGAGGGTCTGCTGGGGTGAGGCCTGGGCGTTAAGGGGGCTGGGGCAGGCATACCGACTTGCTCGGACGCGTAGCCTTTCACGACCAGGCCTCCGTCATGTCCCTGCTGCATGCCGGGGACAAGGCCTTCAAGGACGTGCTTGCCAAGGTGCTCACCCGCATGTGCTTCGATTGCAGCAGATCGGACCGCTGCGAGTATATGGAATGGTGAAAGATGCTTCCAGGTGCGAGGGGGTCGATGGAGGGGTTGGAGGTTGGTGGCGGGGCAGGTACTCGAGCTGGACGTGTGGGCAGCGGCAAAGGATCTTGCAGGGGCGCGGCTGAAGGTGACAGCTACGAACTCGCCACATCAGGCGCCATACGGGCGAGCAATGCCGCGGGATTCCCACCCTCCTGGGGGGGCTGTGTCGGGGTAGAAGCTATTTTAGGGGCAAAGTCTTCATTTTTCACCCTGCTCCTGTTTCCACTGACCAGAGGAGTCATCCGCCGTCACGCCGCAGTCATCACTGCAGGAGTCCACATGGTCTAAGAGCTCGCACGCAGGCAAGCTGCAGCGACTGCAATGACTATGTGCGGTTTCAACGGACGGATGCGTGTCTCGCGTGGTCCCCTCGACTGCCTATTATCACGACCATCGATTTGCCGAAGCACGCTGCAAATATCTTTTCATTCGGAGAGAATTGCGTCACAAGAGCGGCAGGGAATCTTCTCTGGCTAGTAAGACAATGACTGATTTTGGCAAGTCCGTAGCAAGAGAAGCAGAATTGTCCGAGGCGCTGTCCTGGGAGGGGTAGCGAAAGAAACAGAGCCGAGGACCTCGAATGTGCAGCACAGTCTGTGCCAGCGCGGTCGCTGTCGCCCGCTCCAGTTGCTGCGTCGCCCGCTCTGTCATTGCGCATCCGCTCGCGCGAAGACGCCGCTGAAATTCCCATTCTCTCCGATGTAAACATCTCGGTTCTCGTCTCCCGGTTTGCTTCACACTGGGGTGCACCCGCTGCCGTCTCTCGATGAATCACATTCCACACCGATGCAGGCAGGTGACGCGACACCGCACTGGCAGTGTGGGCACCCTTGCGGGAATGTGGACAAGCTGTGCCTAATGCAAAGTATTGTGTAGCAGATGAGGTGCCCATACTGTCGTGAGTGGTGGTGAACCCGGTCGTGATGGTGATGTCTGTGGCTCGATGTTCCGATGCCTCACTGCTGCTGTGATCTGAGAGTGGCACGTGTGCAGGGCGCTCCACGATTGGTCGGATTGGAGGACGGATTGTTGATTGGATGGAGGCATGTGTGACTCGCAGGCAGCAAAGCAGACACTGACGGAGCACGAGGCCACGGTGGCTGCCCGGCAGGACTACATCGACCGCCTGATGGTAGGTTCTGGCCAGGGTGCCACCACGCCATTTTGCGGTGACACTCATCTGACCCAGGGCGTCCTGTTGTTGATTGCCTTGAGTCATTGGCTCGAGGTGTATGCATGATCCACACCGGATGTATGCATGATCCACACCGGTATGCATGATCCACTACCCTCAGCTTCCTGTACCTATCCTCCTTGGGCGCGCAGGCAGAGGTGGCAGCCGCTCAGGAGCGGGAGCAGGCGTGGGAGGTTTCTCAACAGGTGCGTGCCCCTCAGCACGGGAGGCGGCAACCGTAACAGCCCTAGCTCGCGTGGGAGTGCCGCACGGTTATGCTCTGTGTCACTGCTACCTGTTTTACGACGCATGCGCCTTTACGCACCTCTGACGCTCTGAGCCCGCGTCATATATGATCATTGGCTCACAGGAGAGATTGCAGCACGCTAAGAAGGAGGCCGTGAAGGCAGCCGGGAGCGCCGCGGACGCCGGGAATGGTTGCCGCGAAGCCGCTGTCAACCTCGAGCAGCTGGCGGCAGCGTTGCGATCTCAAGATACAACTGACAGAATCCCCTTCTCCGACTCCGCCGATCAAGATGGTGCTGGGGCCCCTCCGTGGCTTTGGGTGTCGTGATGGTGCTGGGGCCCCTCCGTGGCTTTGGGTGTCGTGATGGTGCTGGGGCCCCTCCGTGGCTTTGGGTGTCGTGGATGGTGCTGGGGCCCCTCCGTGGCTTTGGGTGTCGTGATGGTGCTGGGGCCCTCCGTGGCTTGGGTGTCGTGATGGTGCTGGGGCCCCTCCGTGGCTTTGGGGGTCGTGATGGTGCTGGGGCCCCTCCGTGGCTTTGGGTGTCGTGGGTTGGCAGCACGGCACGCTCCGCAGCTGTTTGCATTCGACGCTGCACTCTGCTATTCCGCTGCTCTGTGCCAGTCCGCCAGCTCCACCTGTCCGCAGTCCCCCCTTCACTACATCAGCCTGCCCTAAGCACCCACGCACTCGCAACCAGAAGGCTCGTTGCTACGCCTGCCCTTTCGCGCACTGCTCGATGTGGGCGGGCTCCCTCTTCGCCACGGACTCCCGCGGCGCAATCATGCAGACCATTTCCTCCGTCGCCGGATCCTCGTGAATCTTGTGGAAGGATCGGCCCTGCCGGCGATTTGCCCCGATTTGTCCGGCGGCATCATCAGGATTTCGTTAAGCTTTACCAACCGAGCTGCCGAATGCGTGCTGCGGGGTGACGTGCTGCCGAATGCGTGCTGCGGGGTGACGTGCTGCCGGGCGCTATACAGCCTGCTGGTTGCGCGTGCGTGGGTGCTTAGGGCAGCCTGACCCAGCTATTTGGGTACTTGGGCAGCTGCAGATGTACCATGGGCTTCTTTCGACCAAGCCTGTGATCGGACACTACGGGGCTGGGGGCAGACGCTGACGGCCTGGACGAGAGCAATCAGCTTGAGGAGATGACAGACTCGGCCATGGCCGAAGAACTTGGCGCGCTGCTGCACGCTATCGAGGTGTGCCTCGTCCATCGGTGTGCTGGATCGAGGTGTGGGCGCTTCACTCTGCTCCTGGAGTATTTCATCGGTGTGCTGGATCGAGGTGTGGGCGCTTCACTCTGCTCCTGGAGTATTTCCTGTCTCACCTGCAGCACTGCCCCGGGATTGCTCGGAGACACTGTGCCACATGCTGACAGCTTTGAGGCACGTGAACATTATCTCAGCCTGCAGAGGACGTGTGCAAACTGCGTCATTCACTGTGATATGCAGCGGTCATTCGCTGTGATATGCGGCAGTCATTCGCTGTGATATGCGGCGGTCATTCGCTGTGATATGCAGCGGTCATTCGCTGTGATATGCAGCGGTTATTCGCTGTGATATGCAGTGGTCCACAGAGTTGCTGGAAGGCTTGTGAAGACTTGTGGAATGCTTGAATTGCAGGAGAAGCTGAGAGGTCTCGAGAGCAAGAGTGTCAAGCTGCAGGTGGCAGCAGCGTCCACAGCCACTGCACTCGCCGCTGCCGAGGCACATCTGCAGGTGCGGCGTTGACCGCCACTGCACCCGCCGCCGCCGAGGCACATCTGCAGGTGCGGCGTTGACCGCCACTGCACCCGCCGCCGCCGAGGCACATCTGCAGGTGCGGCGTTGACCGCCACTGCACCCGCCGCCGCCGAGGCACATCTGCAGGTGCGGCGTTGACCGCCACTGCACTCGCCGCCGCCGAGGCACATTTGCAGGTGCGGCGTTGACCGCCACTGCACTCGCTGCCGCCGAGGCACATCTGCAGGTGCGGCGTTGACCGGCACTGCACTCGCCGCCGCCGAGGCACATCTGCAGGTGCGGCGTTGACCGCCACTGCACTCGCCGCCGCCGAGGCACATCTGCAGGTGCGGCGTCGACCGCCACTGCACCCTCCGCCGCCGAGGCACATCTGCAGGTGCGGCGTTGACCGCCACTGCACTCGCCGCCGCCGAGGCACATCTGCAGGTGCGGCGTTGACCGCCACTGCACCCGCCGCCGCCGAGGCATCTGCCCAGGTGCGGCGTTGACCGCCACTGCACCCGCCGCCGCCGAGGCACATCTGCAGGTGCGGCGTTGACCGCCACTGC
The DNA here is from genome assembly GCA_001247695.2 of Cymbomonas tetramitiformis. NCBI lineage: Eukaryota > Viridiplantae > Chlorophyta > Pyramimonadophyceae > Pyramimonadales > Pyramimonadaceae > Cymbomonas > Cymbomonas tetramitiformis. The sequence goes on from LGRX02012716.1 coordinate 4,209, forward strand.
ACCCGCCGCCGCCGAGGCACATCTGCAGGTGCGGCGTTGACCGCCACTGCACTCGCTGCCAACGAGGCTGGGGGAACATTGGGGAAGCAGGGCTACGTGGACAAGGGGAAGGGCGGCGCGGTCTGCACGGAGTGCCTGCAGCCTGTTGCAGAGGAACACTATGCTGCGCAAATGGAGCGTCTGGAGCGCGAGACGCACCTGATCCGTGAGCAGCACGAAGTCCGGGAGCGCAGCGTGGAGCTTCAGCAGCAGCGCGTCCGGGAGGCACAGGAGCGGCGCACCGCAGTGCGGGCACGCCTGGATGCGGCGGGGGAGCGCCAGGCCGCGAAGCAGGCGATGCTCCGGGAGGCTCTGTCCAGGTGGCGCGGCCACACGATGCAGCGATTTGAACTGAGAAGCCCTGCTTCTGATAATGCTTGAACTCGTCAATGTCGCCAAGTCGAGGCCTCTGGGGGCGTGACTCCGGGGCCCGGGGAAGAGTGGTGAGCGCAGGCAAAGGGAGCGCGCCAGGCGGCAGGCGCAGCGGCTACAAGAGCAGCAGGCAGCTACGGCAGCCCAGGAGCGGCGCCTGGGGGAGGCTGGATGGCTCGTGGAGAAAGGGATACAGACGGGAGAGCAGATACACGCGCTGGGGGAAGAATCTTTGCACGACCTCGGTGTGAATGGGTTTTGCCGCTTCTTCCCCCCCTTGCCTTGCAACCTTACCCCCCCTGCCAAAATGTTAACCCTTGAACTGCAATTCTCGCTCTCCACAGCGAGGGATATCGATGACTAAAGAGGGGGGAAATAGGCTGCCTGCCCTGGCAACTCGGAGTCCGCTCACTCTGTGTCGATGCCACCGGGTGCCACTACGAGCTTCTTCAGGGTGGCACCTCCGACTGAGGGGGCGCATGGGGGCCTGTCAGAGCAACCAGGTGCCGTGGAGTCGACGCAGCCACCTGCTGCGACCCAGCTGGCGACTTCGAGTGGGTGCGAGCTCCCGTTCCCTGTGGTGACCCACTGAGGCGGGCCTGGGTCTTAGGGCTGGGATTCACTCATTGCTGCCTGCCACGTGCCACGCCAGCCTGCGCATAATCACAACCCACTTCAGGGATGCTTCATATCCGCGCGCACCAGGGTCTCGCCTCACAGCCCAGGACAATATTTGAGGCATGAGAATGAGAAACAACAAGAGCGCTCAAACCTATCATGCTGACGTGTGCGGGCTCCGGTATCAGCAGCCTATCCCTTGGAGGAAGGGAGCCGAGGGGACTGCCAGGGCCCTCTTCTCGGGCTCGATCTGCAGTTCGAGGCCTCGCGCCAGGCTATGATTGTGGCGCTGCTGCTGGGAGGCGGGTCGATTGACGCAGGTGCGGCGAAGTATCGTGGAATGCGCTGGGAGAGGCCATGGAGCAGACCACGACGGCCCTCGAGCTGGCCGAGGCATCCGCCAGCCGGCTGGCAGAGAGAGAAGGTTCGCGTACACACAGCCTACTGTGCTTTCGCCCTCCCTTGGCAGGGTCCTCCACTCGCCAGATAACTTTCCGAAGATTCCACAGAGGGAGCTCCTTGAGTGGCAGTGTCCGGTCGTAGCAGAAAACAGGTGCATCCTGTGATGCTCAATATCCGGTGCCATGGCGCCCAGCAGTGGCGGGTCTTAGTAAAGATGTTCCAGCGCCGGAGGCCTGCCTGCGAGGAAAGAACATGCTTGCTTGCCTGGTTCAAACATAAAACACATTAAGTGTGTGCAAAACCAAAAGCTTAGGCGTGCACGTCCACCACACTTTTGTTTTAACGGTGAAATAAGATTTTTCCATTCTGTAGCACTTCGCAGGGCAGCAATTTTCTCCAGCATGGAAAGTTGTATGTGAGTGAGAGGTGCTGTGATTGGTCGGGATCCCAGGCTAGGCGCGCTGCTTCCTCTCACAGCGACTGCACATTCATTTGGCTTCTGTGTCGGCCATACAGCATCTTTGCACAGTTTGGCTGCAGTCATCATTTTGCAGTACTCTTCAATTTCCGCGCTCATCCTGGTTGCTTTTGTCTGTGGCGGCTGTCGATGGCGGATGAGATAAGTGAGGAGCGTAGATCTGGCGGATGCTGCTCTTCTGGTGATGCCGTTGGATGAATGCCTTACTCCTCTGTGACGCGCCAATCAGAGTGGGCTTGAAGTATTAGTTCGCGTGGAGGTCAGACACATTTTGGTGATTGACCATTTCTTTTCCATCGAGGTGCTTGCGCGAGTGGAAATTGCGGGTGCCATCCGCGTCCGTTGTCAGCATGTCCGCTCAGTCAAATGAGTACAGCGTGCCCTCTTTGCACTGAGCAGATGTGTACGTGGGAGTTGTTACGGCTTGGCGTGGAGTTCATCAAGTGTGGTTTGATTCATTGCTCCCCAGCAGTCGTACCTCCTTCAATCTCAGTGTGCACACAATGTTTTCCTCGCAGATTGATCCCCTTTTCATTTTCTCAGTGTGCAACCTTCTGAAAATCGGCGCATCGTGCCCGGTAGAGTTGTAGGGGCGGCATGGGTGAGGTGATGTGAAGATTTAGAGGCTCAGTAGATGGGAACACGGTGTGCTTGCCAGCGGCACTTGGGCGCATGAGCAAGGAGGGCAACCCGCACTGTGACGAGCGCCTGCGCCTGGAAGCCATGGTGCGGGCAGAGGAGGACCGCGTGGAGTCCTCCTCTGTCCTCGCGGATGCTGCGCGCGGCGAAGTCGAGCAACTCCTCGAGGTACATGCCAAGGGCAAAGCTTTGGCAACCGCGACACCAGCTTACCCGCCTGCCGCCCCCCCTCCACGCACACCGGTGTCAGGAGGTCAGAAGGAAGCGATTCAGTCCATCATCCTCAGCCCCTTGGGACAGCCTTTGGAGCATGGGATGCGTAGTGGGTGGCCAAACTCTCTTCAGACCAGGCTTTGGGGCAGGCAGGGAGCGGGGTGTAGGTTCTGAGCGCAGGCTTGGTTGAGGAGAGGTGGCTCAGGCAGATCGGGGGTCAGAGATGAACCAGCTTCCGGAGCATAGCTTCAGTGCGCAGGCAGTGTAGTTGCAGAGGCACTTGAGTGGCCCAGCGAGGCTTCGAGGGTCCCATTCTTCACTAGTGAGCTCCGGAGAATCCGAATAAGTGTCCCGAAGTGTGTGCTGAATCCTTTGATCCCTGGTGAGGGTACATAGTGCAGCCGCTCTTCTCTGGTTACAGGGTGCCAAAGGAGTCGGTCCAAGGATACGTAGAGAGAGAGAGATAGACCAGGCTTCGGGGCAGGCTGGGAGCAGGATGGCAATTCTGAGCGCAGGCTTGGTGGCGGGGAGATGGCTCAGGCAAGTCAGAGGACGGAAGCGAACCGGTGTCAGGGGCATGCTATCAGTGCGCGGGCAGTGCGGTTGCAGAGGCGCTCGAGTGGCCCAGTGAGGCTTAGGGGGTCCCATTCTTCACTAGCGAGTTCCGGAGAATCTGGATAAGTGTCCCGAAGTGTGTGCTGAATCCTTTGATCCCTGGTGAGGGTACATAGTGCAGCCGCTCTTCTCTGGTTACGGGGTGCCAAAGGAGTCGGTCCAAGGATACGTAGAGAGAGAGAGAGACCAGGCTTCGGGGCAGGCTGGGAGCAGGATGGCAATTCTGAGCGCAGGCTTGGTGGCGGGGAGATGGCTCAGACAAGTCAGAGGACGGAAGCGAACCGGTGTCAGGGGCATGCTATCAGTGCGCGGGCAGTGCGGTTGCAGAGGCGCTCGAGTGGCCCAGTGAGGCTTAGGGGGTCCCATTCTCCACTAGCGAGCTCCGGAGATTCCGGAGAAGTGTCCCAAAGTGCGTGCTGAATCCTGTGATTCCCGGCGTGGGTAGGGGCACGGCGGGACTTGGCAGGACTGGGGGTGCCCTTCCCTCAGGCGTCTCCTGCGGGCCTGGCAGAGGCGCCACCCGGACTCTCGGATGTGTGAGTGAGTCTGGGCGAGCTGGAACCCTAAAGGAGGACCTAGGGTGGCCATGACGAGCGCTTCCAGCGGCGCTGGTGTAGCGAATGCGGGCTATCCACGTGGGGTCTCCGTGGTTGGTATTTCCGTGGTTGGTATTTCAGCGGCGGTGGTTGGTATTTCCAGCGGCGGTGTAGCGGTGCGGGCTATCACGTGGGGTCTCCGTGGTTGTATTTCCAGCGGTGGTGTAGCGAATGCGGGCTATCCACGTGGGGTCTCCGTGGTTGGTATTTCCAGCGGCGGTGGTTGGTATTTCCAGCGGCGGTGTAGCGAATGCGGGCTATCTGTTGGAATTCTATACAGGGTATTTCGCAAAAGCGAGCGTAAACTTTCATTCTCAAAAGATATATCAGTTCGCAGCTCGAAACGCCACGAACACTAGCGCCCAATCATTACTGATTGGGTAGTCTAAGCGAAAGTTCACTAATTAGAGTATGGCGTGCCACTGTCGAGTTCATAACGACTGCAGTGACACGTCTGCGATGGGTCGATGAACTATTACACACTGTGTCTTACCGATGGTCATCATATGATCCAACGGCCACGATTAGTTCAGCAGATCTACAGATCTAGATCTAAGGGTTTCATAGGGTTTCTTTAGGGTTCCTTCAGGGTTTGAGCATCCTGACTACTGTGCAAGGCCTAGACAGTCATGCTTTACATCAAACTGATCAGCAGACACTGCAGATTCCAATACCCCTTCTAAAGGGTGACTGTCTAGTTGTCCTACTGCCAGTTCTTGGGAATGGTGCCCCTTCAGTCAGCAACACCCAGTTCTTGGGATGGTGCCCCTCCAGCTCCAGTTTATGGGGATGGTGCCCCCTTCAGTCTTCAGTTCCAGTGATATGGGGATGGTGCCCCTTCAGCTCCAGTTTGTGGGGATGGTGCCCCTTCAATCTTCATTGGTCTCCACGAGGCAGGTTCATGACTCCCAGACGCTCTCTATTTACTCGAAACAGAGGGAGCGCCAGCGGTTTGGTCATTATGTCGGAGGTGTTGTCTTCAGTAGACGTGTATAGAGCCTCAGTTTCCTTGGCCTTGATCAACTCCCTTATGTACATGTTCCTGACCTCGATGTGCTTGGACCTGGAGTTATTGACGTAGTCCGTGGCCAGGTGAATGGCGCCCTGGTTGTCACAGTACAAGGGTACTGGCCTGCATATATCTACCAGGGAGTCCAGCACGTTGAGGACGTACTTGACCTCACGAGCTCCCTCGGACATAGCTATGATCTCAGCCTCAGTGGTGGATAGAGACACGCACTTCTGTATCATAGAGGAGAATATGATCAAACTCCCACATAGGAAGACCGCAATACCAGAGGTGCTTCTCCTGGTTACCTTGCATCCTGCATAGTCAGCGTCGGTGTAGATGGAGAGAGGCAACGGTCTGCTTGGTCCAGTGCCACACCCCCCAGGCACCGAAGCAGTGCGCAGCACCAGCTCGTACTCCCTGGTGCCCTTCAGATATCTGACCACCTGCTTCAGGGCCACAAAGTGCTCTGGACCATATGTAGCGCAGAACCTCGACAGGACTGATACTGCTGCCATAATGTCAGGCCGGCTGCAGCGAGCTACCCACTGCAGCTGCCCCAGAAGAGCTCGGTAAGGCATGGATCCTTTACCATCAACAGGAGTCAGCGCAGTGCCAGGTGACATCGGCAAACTTGCTGGCTTGGCCTCATCCAGGCCATAGGTGCTGATCATCTGGGAGATGTAGCCAGACTGAGATAAGTATGCTGTATCACTTCCCCAGCGCACCCCGATACCCATGACCAAGTCCAGCACCCCAAGATCTTTGCACGCATACTGTGCGTGGAAAGTGGTCACAAAGGTGTCATACCATGACTTGTCATTGGTGGCCACCAGGTAGTCATCCACGTAGGCCAGAATAATGACCTGGAGAGCAGCATCACGGATGAAATACAGGCAGGGCTCCACGTCACTCCTCTGCATCCTGGAGTCATATCCCATGATGAAGGCATCAGAGGTGTCAAACCACTCTCTACCAGCCTGCTTAAGTCCATACACTGCCTTCAGCAGTTTGGCACACCTGTGCCCCCCATAGACCAGCCCTCGGGGAAGACGAACATACAGGTCCTCCTCGAGCACTGAGTTCAGAAAGGCAGTGTCAACATCCATGTGGTAGACTACAAGGCCAAGGTTCAGAGCCAGGGTGATGACGATCCTGACTGATGACAGCTGTGTACATGGTGCAAAGGTGTCATAGTAATCCACTCCATACTCCTGTTTATTGCCCCGCACACATATCCGGCTCTTCCTTTTCAGGAGTTGCCTGTTCTTGTCTAGCTTGACCTTGAGCACCAGGGACATTTCCAGCAGTTTCACCCCAGTAGGTACATCCTCCTCGTCCATCATCAGTAAAGCCTTCTTGATCTGTACCAGTGCCTCCAGCTCATCTTGAATAGAGTTGAGCCATTCAGTACAGTCAGGTGAAGTCAGGACCTGTGAGTGACTTTTCGGCTCAGTGACTCCCTCAGGCAGTAGGGAGCTCTGCACAGTGGGTGTCTCTGCAGCCTTAACACCCAGGCACATGTGTGTAGGTGGAAATCGCACGTCTCCAGCAGGTAGGTCCATGATGGTGAAATTGGTGAGGAGGACCACGCAGTAAGGTTGAGCATGAGGTGCAATAGCGCGTCCACAGATCATGGCCTCCTCAGAGTCCCCCTTCCCAGTGACAGCACGTACCTCAGTGAACAGTGGATAGTGAGCATTGATACTCCCATATGTAGGGTAATCCCTCAATAGTGACAGCCGATCACTGCCTGGCTTGAGATATGAGCTCAAGCTCACCCAGCACACATCATCAGAGGTTTCCACCTTTACCACAGCCACAATCTCATCACTACCTTCAGGTAAGTACACACCCTGCTCCAATACAGCAGTCTCCAATAGTGTAGGTGGTGGATCTTTGTAGGGCGCATCCAGAGTGGTGACCATGAAGTTGGTCTTGAGAGGAGTCACTGCAGACGGATCTCATGTGGTCACCACCTTGCCCAGCTTGTCCAACCTCTCAGAGAAAGTGACCATACCAGAGTTGACCACCTTTCCAGACTCATGATCATACAGAAGATAGGCGGACGAGACCTCAGAGTGCCCCACATACCTGAGCTCACGTGCTCGGTTACTGAGCTTGTGTTCACGAACCGTGGGGTCAATAAAGGGGTAAGCCATGCACCCAAATACTCGCAGCTGGGACAAGTCCGCATGCTTCTTCTGGATGAGGTAGTAGGCTGAAGTCCAACCCAGAGACTTTCTGAATACCCGGTTAAGGATGTACACCGCATGGCGGGTGGCTAGGGGCCACATGTCCACACCAAACCCAGAAGTCAATAGGAGAGCTCTGGCCATAGCTTGTGCATCTCGGTGTGACCTCTCTACCCTCGCCTGGTTCTCATGCAGGTATGGGGAACCATGCCTTTGCTCAATACCATGCTCCTCACAAAATGCTGCAGTTTGCCCAGTAATCATGGTATTGTCACCGTCAGTGTGGCGCACCATGTGGTACTCGCTGGACAGGTCCATGGTGCTTCTCAGGCGCTTCACCTCCTCCAGGTATAGCTTGAAGGCCTTGAGGTAGTCCGACTTGAGCTTGAGAAAGAATATGCATATCCAGGTAGTGGAGTCATCAACAAACAGCACGAACCATCTGTACCCCCCAGCACTGGTCCTGAATGGTCCACATGTGTCTGACCATACAAGATTCCCCAGCTCCTTGGATAGCTCTCTCCCAGTGGGTTTCACAGAGAGCCTGATGGCCTTGGTCAGCCTACAAGCAATGCACCGCTCGGGGCAGTGCTGTACCGGGCTGCCAGAGTATTGTGACTCACTGATACTCATAGGAATATTCTGAGCGAACATGTGGTCAACAGACTTGTCACCAATGTGACCCAGCCTCAAATGTTGTAGCAACTTGATGTCAAGCTGCTCTGTAGTGTGCGAGTCCTTGAACAACACCACCACTGGCCACTTGGTGTCCTCAATCCACACACGATCTTCGCCACAAGGTTCCAGATTGGCCACGTTGTAGCATGACTCCCTCGGTGCAGAGAAGATCTTAGCACCAGCAGGGTATTCGTGAATAATATCAAAGCGAGAGATCAAGCTCCAGCAGCTCGCTGTGACCCACTTAGGCAATACAAACATAAATTTGGTGTTGGAAGGGTCTCTGTCAAAGTCAGTGAGGGCCTTCTGGAGACACTGCAGGATGATGTCATGGTCGAATGGCGGGTTCCCATAGCAATGCCTGCCAGCCCAATCCTTACCAAAACATGTGTCAGTGATGGTACAGTAGTCATCCAGGATGTGGATGTCATCAGAGGAAAATAGTTCCAGGAGGAAAGGGCCATGAGTGGTGAAGTGAGGCTTGGTGTCCTCAAATTTCCAGTCAGAGCGGTCTCGTTGATCATCAGTATGCTTGGCAGCACAGGCTAGATGGGTGTCCAAAGTCTCATATGTATCCTCGTGCATAATGTACTGGTTGCCAACTCTGGCAAAGGTGAACACCACCCCCCCTTTGGACACAGTTCTGGCCCCAAAGTCCACAAGAAAACCTGCGTCCTCGAGCGCCACCACCGATAAGAGGTTGAAGGGCTGTCCAGGTATGCAGTGTGTGCCAAGGAGCTGTAGCCCAACCATGCGCCCAGACTTCACATCCTTCTTGGCAAAGGTCACCGAGCCACTGCCAGAGGAGCTCACAGACTGACTCTGCACCACACTGAAGGTCTCACAGGCTGCAGTGTCATAGTCCGTATTGAACACCCGGACAGAGTTGAAGATGTGCTTGGTGGCGCCTAGGATAATCAACTTCTACTAACTTCATATATCTAGTAGAAAGTGTACGAACACACACTCATACGCACACACACTGTTGATTGATTTAAACTGATAATGATGTTTGTTCGTTACACACAGTGCTTATATCACATAGCACTGTTCAAGTGCTCACTGTTACTCAGTCATAGCTACTTCTATACTCGTACTAGTACTCTTGTGTTCTTGTGACAGATACTGTATCCATTTTGAATTGATCTTCTGTCTCTTGTAATCTCATTGTCATCATTGTTCTGTTCACCTTTACACATAGTACTGTACTCTGTCATACTGTCATACTGTCATACTGTCATACAGTGTCATACAGTCATTGAATTTGTCTTTTGAGCTCTCTGTCTTTAACACTGTCTCAGAGTCCACAGTTTTCCTACTCCTCCTTACTCATGCTCTTCGAAAATATCTCAATACCACAGCACTGAGTACCTGAAAACGGTCCAAAGCTAGACTTTTGGTAAAGAAGTCTGCCAAATTTTCCTTCGTAGGCACTTTTGCAATAACAACTCTACCCAGCTCTACCAACTTTGCCACATATCGATTTCTCACTGCCACATGACGTGTCGCTGCATTGTTCAGAACATTTTCTGCCTGTGCCACCGAAGCATGATTATCTCCATGAATTGTCACAGGTTGCTTGACAGGCGAAAATTCAGACAGCAGATTTACAACATACTCTACGTCCCGTGCACATTCTGACAGCGCTATCAGTTCTGCCTCTGCTGTGCTAACTGCAACTGTCTTCTGCAACTTTAGACGAATACATGACAGTGCTTCCATTCAGTCGCACCAATGAACCTGTAACAGAGCGCCTGGTCACTTTATCTGCAGCATGGTCCGCGTCTGTATAAGCTGTCACTATCAACTCAGCAGTCAGTGAAGCTGGCGAACTGCACTGCAAAGTCAAACAAACATGAACAGTTCCCTTCAAATATCTCAGCACACGTTTCAAATGCTGCCAATGCTCCTGCCCATAGCAGTGAGAGAACCTGGCCAAGTAACAGACTGCTGTCAGAATATCAGGCCGTGAGCAACGTGCCAGCCACATCAGTTCCATCACCAGGTTGACATAAGGAAGCTTCTCCAACTTCTCCTCCGAGTCCACAGGCAACAAAGACAGTCTGGGCTCCATAGGTGTCATACAGGGATTGCAGTCCTGCATAGAATACCTCTCCAGCATACGCTGTATCAACCCAACCTGACTGATTTGGCACTCCCTGACAAGACCATAGTCATTGAAAGTCAACCTCATGCCCAGCAACTCCACCAACGGGCCCTTGTCCTTACTCGGATACTTCTCACTGAATGCTTTGAAGAATTCCACCTTCCACTCCACTGATGAAGTGAACACAGTGTAGTCGTCCACGTGTACGTACACAAACACCACCAGTGTACCAAGCTGCCAGATGTAAAAGAGACACGGGTCAATGTTGGACACCCGGAGCCTGCTGTCATAAGCCAGCAGAAAGTTCTTGCTCGTCTTGTACCAGATGCGCGGTGCCTGTTTCAAGCCGTACACACTCTTCTGCAACATTCCATACAGTACTCCCCGTACTGTCCGTGCATTAGGCCAGCTGACATACATAGGAGTGTCCACGTCCAGCTCTCCGTTCAAAAAGCAGGTGATGACGTCCAGAGCAAACACCAATAGTCCCAACACCAAACTGAGCTGAATAAGAATTCTCAACGTTGACAACTGTGTACACGGAGCATACACGTCCTCATAGTGCACCCCATGCTGCTGACCATTACCACACACCACCCATCTGGTCTTCCTCTCAGTCACCTCTCCAGCAGAGTCCAGCTTCGCTTTGTACACAGCCGTCATGCGCATTACCTTCTCACCAGCAGGTACCGACTCCACCGGCGCGATTGCCTTCTTCACGTCAATAAGAGCGCACTCCTCCTTGTGATCTGACTCCTGCCACTGCACTGCGTCAGGTCCCTTCAACAACTGAACCCATCCTTTCGGCTCGGTCACTCCAACTGGCAACCCCGTCAATTTCTCCTCACGAGCTGCCAAAGCAACATGACGATTCTCAAACCTCACTCGAGCCTCACACACATCAACTGCCGAGCCACTCACTCCAGCATGACGTTCCAATATCACCTGATACGGCAACACGTGATCCTCTCGTGCCGTAGCACACACCACTGCTGCCTCCCATTCACCTCCTCCTGACTGCTGCAACTCCACCTTCTCAAACAAAGGATAGAATGAGTTCACTGTCAACTTCACACGAAACTCAAACAACAGCTCAAGATGCTCCACCCGTGCTTCCAGAAACACACTCACCGGTGTCCAAAATGTTCTTCCACCAGCACTTTTCAACTTCACTACACCAGTGAACTCATCACCCTTTGGCTCCACGTAGGCACGCAGTTCCAGTATCACTGTCGCTGTACCCCCAAACGCTGTAACGAAGTTTCCATCCAGAGCCTCGCAGTCGTACAACGATCTCAACGGTGTCAGCATAGAGGGATCCCAGGACATCACCAGCTTTCCATACTGATCAACGCGCTCGTCGAACCGGACCATACCACTTCTGACCACCTTCTCCTTGTCCTGGCTGTACAGCAGATAAGCCGTAGATCTCTCTTCGTGTCCCACGTAGATCAAAGGAGTAGCCCGATCAGCCAGTTTGGAACGCAGGCTCGCGTCGATGAAAGCGTACGCACGACAACCAAACACTCGTAGCACAGACAGATCGTACTTCTGGTTCAGCACCTGCAAGCTGGACTGCATACCCAGCCCAGCCTTGCAAAGTCGATTGATAAGATACACAGCGTGCCTCATAGCCAAAGGCCACATAGTCGCGGGCAAACCAGCAGTCGCCAACATAGCCCTCGCCTTCGTCTGCAGAAACTTGTTCATGGTCTCCGCCCTGGCATTGTTCTCGTGCAAGTACGGTGACGTTGTCCTCTGCACAATAGCATTGTCCTCACAGTACTTCTTGGTCTTTCCAGACACGATGGTAGAGTCATTGTCAGAGTGCAACACCAGCACGTCCAAGTCGTACACCACCTGCTCAACACGAGTCTCCTCCTCAAGGAACACTCGCCCAGTCGCCCTCACCATTTTGCGATAGTCCTCCAGAGCGTCCACATACTCCAGCTTCTGTTTCCAGACATAGAAGTGACACACGTCAGAAAAGTCATCCACGTGAATAGTGTACCCACGATAACCTTTTGTAGATGTCACGAACGGTCCGCCATGGTCAGTGAACGTCAGCTGCCCCATCTTGACAGACACCTCCCTCTTGTCCACCACCTTCCGTACAGACTTCGGGACCCTTCCCCTATCTGTCGTCTGTGATGGCCTCTTCGGCGCCGCCACCTGGCACGCCATACAGTTCACCGAACAGCTCAGTACATTGCTGTTCCTCAATTCCTCAGAGTTGACCCCAAGGTCCAACCCCTGAAGGTCCATGACCTCCACATACTTGTCACAAGCATGACCAAGCCTGAGATGTGCAACAACCTTCACGTCCACCCTCGGGACCACATACTGATCAAGATACAGCACAACCACTGGCCACGGAGTCCCCTGGATAAAAACACGACCAGGCTCGGACTCCTCCAGCTCAGACACGTTATAGCACTGATCCGTTCTCGCTGAGAATATCACGCTGCCCTTCGAGTATACGTGCAACTCCTCGAACTTCGTCGTCAAACTCCACCACGCAGCATTTGGCTTGTACGGCACCACAAGCATAAACTTCGTGTTCACGGGGTCCTTAGGAAAGTCCATGAGTATCTTGGTCAGCAGTCTCTCAATGAACATATCGTCGTACGGTGGATTACCCCAGAAGCTTCGTCCCGTCAGACAATGAAGAAACACCGAGTTCACCAACGAGTAGTACTCGCTCACCTGCCGATTGTGCTCGTCAGCACACATATCCAGATGAAAGGGCCCCTTCTCAATGTTCCACCTCTGGAACTCGGTGAACTTCCAGTTGCATTTGTCCCTCACCGGACTACTCTTCTTCTTGCCGCACTCCACCCCCGGCAGCGCCGCCTCCTGTACGACAACCTCAGGTAAAACATACACGTTCCCCTTTCTACAGACGTCGTACTCGCACAGATTCTTCTTGTCCTTCAGCACACGGTCCCCAAACTGTGCATACAAACCGTACTTGTCCTCCAGGCTCACCGCGGATACCAGATTGAAGGGGGACTCAGGCACATACTGCGCCTCTACCAACAGCACGTCAGCCTTCTTCGTCACCCGATTCCACAAGGTAATATACCCACGGCCTCCCCCACGAGACGTCGTCACCTCTCCAGCCATGACCTTGAACGCCACCGCTGATGACGCGTTCACCTGAGCGCCCTCAAACATAGACAGGTCATTAAAAATAGACCTCGTGGCCATGCTATCAAAATACAGCTCTCTCTCAGAGTCCACCACAGTTGCTGCACACAGGTCTTCCTCATGCACCGAGTCCTCATAGTACTCCTTCTGCACTAGTGCGTCATTCTCCTTGTCTCTGTCGTACACACCGTACACCCAGGTGTCCTCCAATACCTCACCAGTGTATACCACCTTCTGGTTTGCCACTGTAGCGACCACCGGACAGGCAACATGAACTTCTTCATGATTCTCCAAGCTCCACAGCTCCTCCGCAGAAACTTCCGTACGACGCGGCCTCGCTGAACTCGATGAAGGTCCATTCTCCACCGTCGCTGCTACCGCGTCAGGTGACTTCTTCGCCGCGATTTTCTTCAGCCTCCGCGCATAGTTCTCACGAACCCCTTTCTCCTTAGCAGGATTGAGCTTGATGAACTCCTCCATACCTGCCGGGTTGCTTATCCAGCACTTCTCTGCAGAATGTACACCAGAGCACGTAGGACATATCAATTTCTTCCCGTCATTGAACCTCTTCTCCTCGCTCTGCCTCCTTCTGTCCGCAACCAGTGCTCTTGCCACTGCAACAGCCTCCTCGTCCACAGTAGCTCCCACAATACTCGATGAATGAACCGCCGATTGCTGTACGACATTCACATAGAAATACTCAGACCTCTGCATAAGCATATCAAACGAAGGACGTCGTTCCTTACTGATATCCGCAACCACCTGCGAATACTCCATAGGCATAGCCGCAACAGCCAGAGCAGTCACCAGCACCTCCACAGTTGTCGGGTCAAGCTTCGCACCCCCATAGTTGGCCACTGAGCACATAACGTCACCAAAATATCCCAACTGCTTCACCGGGTCCTCATTGGCGTTCACCGTCAGCTTGCATAGCTTCTTCATTGAGCCCGCGAGTTGACCAAACAGCTGCGGCTCCACTTTACACTTCAGTTTCCTGAACGCCTTCAACCCGTCGTTACCACAGCGTCGTACAACGTCAAAGGCGTCCCCAGCTGTCACCTGCTTCAAAATAGCTGACAAAATTGTACTGGCCATACTCGCAGAACCTGGCACAGTAACAAAACTGCCGTTGTCGTCCAAGACCTCTTCAAAAACGTCCTCGTCCTCTGCCTGTAACGCAGGCTTGTCTTCTGCCCGTGATGAAGGCTTCTCCTCTGCAGCTGTGTTGCCATATCCTTTCGATTTAGGCATAAACACGTTCAGTCCTTTGATATCTGCAATATCTGACACTTGATAGTCGCACACCAGTTCTAGCAGCTCAGGATAAAACGTGACTGCTGACTCTAACTGTGTCTTAAATTGTACCCAGGACTCATACTGATTCCTCTCTGTACCCGTGTACTTCGTCGTACCCAACAACTTCACAACGCACTGAACTGTCTTCTGTGCGTTGGCAGTGCTCATTGCACTCGACGCAGCTTCTTCATTCACTGTCGATTTCCCAGACTCCTTCTTCTCTGAAATCAAAGCCTGAATTGTCGCTTCCATTGATTTCATAAAACTAGCCTGCTGCTCTACCAATTCCTGAAGCTGCGATTCCCTCGTAGGATACTTTACGTCCGCCATGACGGCTGTATCTACACTATCAGACCTATATCAGGCCCATAACCTAGGATAATCAACTTCTACTAACTTCATATATCTAGTAGAAAGTGTACGAACACACACTCATACGCACACACACTGTTGATTGATTTAAACTGATAATGATGTTTGTTCGTTACACACAGTGCTTATATCACATAGCACTGTTCAAGTGCTCACTGTTACTCAGTCATAGCTACTTCTATACTCGTACTAGTACTCTTGTGTTCTTGTGACAGATACTGTATCCATTTTGAATTGATCTTCTGTCTCTTGTAATCTCATTGTCATCATTGTTCTGTTCACCTTTACACATAGTACTGTACTCTGTCATACTGTCATACTGTCATACTGTCATACAGTCATACAGTCATTGAATTTGTCTTTTGAGCTCTCTGTCTTTAACACTGTCTCAGAGTCCACAGTTTTCCTAGCGCCACTGTCGATAACAGCACTCTTGTCCACAGCGGACTGAGGGCTAACACTGCCAGCACTCGCACCACATGCCACCTGAGCATGGCCAGCATCAGGGGCACAATACACACCATATGCCCAAGCATCACAAGGCACCCTAGCACACTCACCACACGGGTCAGAGTCCAAGTCCAAGTCCGTGACGAGGTCACCACAGGCATCATCACAGCGGCCCTCACAGTGGTCCTCATAGTAGTCACTGGGGACCAGAGTCACAGAACAGAAGCGGATCTTGCGAGGTGGACCAAGCAGTCCAGAGGCCCAATCATCAGAGGGGGTGCAACCCACTCCTTCAACGGGCTGCCCAAGGCACATGCCCTCCTCCTCCTCGTCAGAGTGCCCAAGGTACATATCCTCCTCCTCGTCGTCGTCAGAGTCAGAGGCATCCTCCAGGTCTGGCAGAGAATCATCATCACCTGAGTCAGAGTCCGAACCCGAAGCAAGGTCGGGGACCATGCAACCAGAGCCGCTGCCAGCTTGCCCAGAGATAGAGAGAAGATCAGGCATATAGCTGTGCTCCATCGGATGATGTGACCAGGAATCTCGGTCTGCAAGAAGCCAATCATAGTTAAGGGAACCCGTCATAGGAACAGACCCAGAGATAGAGAGAAGATCAGGCATATAGCTGTGCCCCATCGGATGACGTGACCAGGAATCTTGGTCTGCAAGAAGCCGATCATAATTAGGGGAACCCAGCATGGTAACAGATCCAGAATCACTCTCAACTGGCTGCCCAAGGTGCATGTCTTCCTCATCCTCGTCAGAGTCAGAGGCATCCTCCAGGTCTGGCATCGAGGCATCATCATCCGAGCCAGAATCCGAGTACTCAGGCCAGGCACTGGTGCCCCACCCCTCACCGAGGAATAGCATGCCTCCAAAGTCCTCCACTGCCTGTATCAAGGCCCTGGTGGCCCCCCCGAGCTCAGACGCCCAGCTATGCAGGTCCACCAGCGAGGTGCGCACCATGACAGACTCCAGCTTCAGTAATATGTCCATGTCATCCGTGGCCTGCCTGATGACATGGAGCTGGCAGAGGATCTTCTTGGTACTGACAGTGTGCCCAATACCACGAGGAAGAGTAGTACCCCTGTCAAGTATGTGGTGAGCACGAAGGAATATCTCCACCGACCCAGCCATCATGACAGAGTGCCATCGCTGCAATCCAGGCTTGAACCAGAGCTGCCTCGGGGAGATCTGGAAAGTGTCACCCAAGTGCTGATCACGTCCATCATCCCACTGGGCCTGTGTCCTCTTCAGGCGAGCCTTGTCAGGGAAGAAGGCAGTGAGGACATCAATGTAGACCCATGAGTCATAAATAGGCACAAACTTAGCACGGTGACGACGGCTGAGTACAGGAGAATGCTTGTTGGGAACGTAGCAGTGGTGCTTTTTCTTGGTCCTGCGAGGAGGGCGCCTCTCTGAAGACAATTCCACACGAGGTGCACACACAGTGCCCTCATTGTCCCCAGTGTACTCACCAGTAGTGTGGGATACAGCAACCTCAGGCTCGCCCACCTCCGTAAGGACCGGGTAGTAATTGAACACCGGGAGTACAGAGGACTGGGACTCCACAGGCACAGAGCCCCGACCAGATATCCAGGGCTAGCACGGGGCCGGGCTAGAAGGCAGTGACCCAGAGATGTCGAGATTACCAGCCTCAGCTAGCCCTGAGCTCAGGTCAGAGTGTCTACCGTCCGGCAATGAAGTCTCCACCAGCACAGAGCTTCGACCATACGTCGATAGCTGGCACGGGGCCGGGCAAAGGGTCAGTAAGTCAGAGATGTTAGAATTACCAGACTCAGATAGACCAGAGCCCAAGGAACTGGCATATATATCATAGCCAGTCTCGTCCAGACCAGGGTGCAAGTCAGATGGACCAGCCTCCCGAATAGCAAAAAGGGCTTCACCACTTTCCTCCAGTCCAGGATAAAGTTCAGATTGCCCAGCTGCAGCACCAAGATGTTCACCAGGCTTCGGTAAGCTACCATGCTTCTCATAGTCTGCCACCCTTTTGAGAATTGCCGCCTTGGTAGTTGGGGAAGCCTTCTTGAAGAACGCCTCCCGCTTCTCGACGTTCTTGATGAAACAGTCCTTAGCAGCGTGCCCACGCCTGTGACAGACAGGGCACGGGACCTTGACAGCCAGTCGCTGTCGCTTCACCTCCTCCTGCTCACGCCTGTCATCAGCAATAGCACCAGCAGCCGCAGATTCAGTGTTGCCGCCAGCGTGGTGCACCGCGTGGGCAGTGTGCGTCACAGCAGCACGCGGGGCGAGTATGGTGTCGTAATGAGATTTGACTTGGTCCGACAGCACACTCGCAGTAGGCAGGGTCTCAAGCATAAATTTGGCCTTGAGGAGCATATAGTCGGGGTGCAGCCGCACAATAGCCATCGCAGAATATATGGTCTCAACCGTCTCCATACACAGAGGCTTGCCAGAAGGAGTAACGCGCGCGTTCACGGAGTATTCGCGTACACGCCGAAGAGTCTCTTTCGATTCCAGAAAGGTTGGAAGAGGAGGGCCAAGTCTCGAAAGTTGATTTGGCAGTGAAAGCAGCTTATCCACCTGGGTGATGAAGTAGACGACACTAGTGTTGCGTCGCAATTTGGATAGCTCAAACCAGGCTCCGTGACCGTCAGAGTGTTGCTCGTAGCTGCGAACGACAGCGTTCGCAGTCCCAGTGGTAACACGACAGAGGAAGTCATAAAACAGCTGATTCGCTTCCTCAAGATAGGAGTCATCCCCCCTCACCATATGGAGCGGAGTAGATTCCGAAAGTAGTAGCGCCAGAGAAGGGTGACGCAAAGAGGGCCGAATTTTCGCAAGCCACTCGTCCCAAATTCCTTCCTGGTCAGTTTCCTTGCCAGAAAAGTACGAGTCCGCGGAAAGCCCCTTAGTCATATCAGAAAGACTAGGCAAAGGACGTTGCCCACCAGCGGGCGACGAATTGAGATGTTGGTCCACAGGGACAGTGGCGCGGGGAACTGTCTGACTAAGGCCGCGAAGCTCGTAGAGCTGAGCACTCATGCCTTTCACCATTTCCGTAAGCGCCGAGATTTGCTCTTGCTGACCACTCAGCGCAATATCGCGCAAAGACGACTCGCCCGGCTTCTCCTCAGATGCTGACGCGCCACCAGGAGGTGACGGTGTCGTCGCTTGACTATAGCTCTTACCCTTAACCATAATGAATTCTCTTACGCGCAGCGGAAATTTGCGTGATAAACAGAATAGAACTCACTTACAAATCGTAAGTGGGCCCATAACCTGTTGGAATTCTATACAGGGTATTTCGCAAAAGCGAGCGTAAACTTTCATTCTCAAAAGATATATCAGTTCGCAGCTCGAAACGCCACGAACACTAGCGCCCAATCATTACTGATTGGGTAGTCTAAGCGAAAGTTCACTAATTAGAGTATGACGTGTCACTGTCGAGTTCATAACGACTGCAGTGACACGTCTGCGATGGGTCGATGAACTATTACACACTGTGTCTTGCCGATGGCCATCATATGATCCAACAGCCACGATTAGTTCAGCAGATCTACAGATCTAGATCTAAGGGTTTCATAGGGTTTCTTTAGGGCTCCTTCAGGGTTTGAGCATCCTGACTACTGTGCAAGGCCTAGACAGTCATGCTTTACATCAAACTGATCAGCAGACACTGCAGATACTATCTACGTGGGGTCTCCGTGGTTGGTATTTCCAGCGACGGTGGTTGGTATTTCCAGCGGTGGTGTAGAGAATGCGGGCTATCCACGTGGGGTCTCCGTGGTTGGTATTTCCAACGGTGGTGGTTGGTATTTCCAGCGGTGGTGGTTGGTATTTCCAGCGGCGGTGGTTGGTATTTCCAGCGGTGGTGGTTGGTATTTCCAGCGGTGGCGTGGCGACTGCGGGCTATCCCGTGGGTCTCCGTGGTTGGTATTTCCAGCAGCGGTGGTTGGTATTTCCAGCGGCGGTGGTTGGTATTTCCAGCGGCGGTGGTTGGTATTTCAACGAGCGGTGGTTTGGTATTTCCAGCGGTGAATTGTAGCGAATGCGGGCTATCCACGTGGGGTCTCCGTGGTTGGTATTTCAGCGGCGGTGGTTGGTATTTCCCAGCGGTGGTGCTTGAGCCCAGGCTATCCACGTGGGGTCTCCGTGGTTGGTATTTCCAGCGGCGGTGGTTGGTAAACGTTGGGCGCCCACTAGTGCAGTGTGCTGGAGTGAGTGCTTGATCCTCTGAGCAGGGTGTGGCGGCAGCTTCCTTGGATGTGGATTGCTCCGACTGTTTCTGAGTCATTCAAGCGCTGGTGACGAGTGCCAGCTTGGCACCCGCAACCGGGCGGAAGGCGTGGGTTGAGATGTCTCCGGTAAGGAGGAGTGGGTGGGGAACGATTCGGGCATCTTCGGGAGGGGCACGGGTCCGAGTGGCTTGGTGCTTGGGCTTTCCTCGGGAGGCCACATGACAGAGATGTGCCGATGCCACCACCGATACTGACGTGATTACGCAAGTCCGCTCACCCAGGTGGACAAAGCTTTCGCCAGAACAGGCATCCAGAGCTACCTTGTGGACGAGGCTCTGTCTGAGGTTCAGAGGCGAGCTTCCGCACATCTTGAGGTGCCACCGCCTGCATCCTTTCCCCATTGCCTTCCCCCAACGTTCCTCGCCTCGACCCTCCCCCCCCTCCTCTCCCACACCCCCTTGCGGGGTTTGCTCTTGCAGGGCTCTGCCTGCCCATGTGCACCGAGCACAATTCTCTGCTCTCGCACGGCGACCGCCCTGGAGATACTGCATTGAGCAGGCATGCGAGTGGTAGGTTTTCGCCGTATCGGTAGATACTCTTTTTCTCAGATTCTTCGAAAAAGAAGCGACGGCTGCTCATATAGTGATTTCGAAGATGAACTAACGCGGTCCAGCCCCGATGCTGGCACGAGCTGCCTTAGTGTCTCTCAAGCGGCCCATCAGCTGCTGTGTGAGAGCTGTGGTGCGTGTGGCGCTGTGCACCATGAAGAGGCTTGGAGTGGGGAAGGGGGCGCTTATGGCAGGTCCTTGCTGGTGGGAGCCTCACTCTTGAGTTAAGCGCAACTCGCAAGGCCAAGTCCCGAGCTGGTGCTGCTCCCTCGTTCCCCTGAGCCCCGCCCGGGGACGGCGCTCTGAGGAGAACTGATGTGCGAAGTCTTAAGGAAGGGGTTCGGGAGGGTAGTCTGCTGAGGGAACAGGCGGGGTCATAGGAGGGTTGGCATGTGGTGGCTGCAGAGAAGGCCACGCACAAGTTTGTGCCAGGAACACAGACTTGTCGAGCAAATTGAGAAGATAGTGCTGGTGTGACTCAGGGACTGTAGAGCGAATTGAGAAGATTGTGCAAGCACGTGGGCCTCACGGAGAGTGGCATCAACGCACTGTGCGCCAGCTTTCGGTGATCCACTCCACACCCGAACTTTCTCGTCTCAAGGGATGTGCAATGGGCAGATGCGGGCGCTCTGCTCGGAGTCTGGTTCCACACCGGTTTCCACCGGTGCTTGCACGGAGCATGTTCTACAGGGCAACGTTCGAGACATGGCTGCGGGGTGCCAT
>LGRX02012717.1:0-25646 GCA_001247695.2 Cymbomonas tetramitiformis
CACAACTTGACGAAATTTGCTGGCTAGCTTTAATTTCTTAAGAAATTTGCCAAAATAAGAAATCAAGGGGCTGGCTGGCTTGAATCATAGTGAAAAATGGTTAAGAAATTTTGGCTGGATTATTTGGTGGGTTTACTTGATTTAACAAGGATTTTGATGCTTATACACAATTTATCTCAATAAAAATATCATACAGACTGTTGAAGTTTTTCGAACGGAGGTGCAAACGTTGGCTGGTCGGCGAAAAGTGACTTATCAACTATCACATGTCTGCTCACGGCTTTCAGGATCCATACTAAAATTTTACCACTGTGGCCGTCGCTGAGTGCCAATTTCATGATAGCTGGCTGCCGCTCCTCCTTAAGCAATAAGAATAAGAAATTGGCTGGCTGAGCTACGAAATCGGGATTTCTTATTCTTAGCAATTTCATAGGTCGCTGGCGCTGGCGGGGGGGTCACAACTTGACGAAATTCGCTGGCTGACCCCATATTTAGGACTTTCTTATTGGTGAGTGATTACTGTATATTGTGTATTGAAAGCATGCACTGAAAGCAAAAGCATACTAGAAGGATTTACGAAACCGAAGTCCGATAGTAGACCAATCGAAACCATACCTCGTGCGGTCGTTTAATAAGTGTAGATAGAATAAGTCCGAAACCGTAAAGAAGAGAAGAGCAAGAGTGTAGACTCTTACAGCTCAAGACATCTGAAAACTAGAGTGCGAAATGTGAATATGCTCAATGCGGCAGAGTTGAGGGCAACGTGCGAGGAAGACAGATACGCTGTCCGGCTAAGCTTGCTAAGCATCAAACTGATAATCACATAAACAGTGTCTGGCCGGAGCTTTATGCTCTCGGAAACCCAGACAGTAACAATGACTGTACTACTGTACTGTACTACTGTACAGTACAGTGCTAGGATGTCACGGACACGAAACGGAAGCAGGGTCAGGCTAGGGGCTAGTCAGAGCCCATAATAACTAAGCCTAAACCCGAAGTCCAGCACACCACCCGTGGGTGTGACCACCTAGCAAAGCAGGTACAGCATATACAGCCACGAGATACAAACAAACACCTAACATTCACTTCGGTGGAAACCGATCACTTCTAGCTGGGTGCCGGGGTCTTGACCCGGTCATCCCACAACTGGGCTAAAGCTAATCAAGCTACCAGGACAATTGAAGCAAACTCAGCCACTTTGAGGCTGGTCAGCAGGGCTGAGTTCAGCGGTCGGGATGTAAATACAGAAGACTCCCGAAGTGAATCGCAAATTGTCTGTTACCGATAGAGCACCACCAGACCCAAGTGGGTAAGGTGGATCCGTAGCTGAAAGCAAATTAACTGAAGAAGTCAGACAAGTAGGATCCCACGGCGGTTTGAACTTCGAAGAAAGAGATGTAAGAACTCGATCGTCAGGCGGCCAATCACGGATGTCCAGAAGGCCAAGTGGCGGATCCGAAGCAAAGAGATCCCCAGCAGACCGATGGACGGTGACTCCGGGCTCAACCAGGCCCCTGTCACCACCGCCCACGGCAACCAGAGATGCCGTAGCGCTGGCCAACAGAGAACAGCAGAGAACCGAAGACATCAACGCACATCGGAGAAAACTCGGCGGAGCCCGCGGACGGTACACCGGAGCTGCTGCCGGCGATGCTCCCCTGTCAGAGCCATGCTCAAGGGTGCCGAAGGAGTCAAAAGCCACTTGTTGCCCGCCGTCAGAGTCATCGTCAGAGCCTTGGTCGTTGTCAGAGCCTTCAGAGCCAATGTCAGAAGCCTCAATCGTCATGCCAGCAAACAGCGGAGCCGGTACAGTGTCGCCAAGCTGGAGCGATGGGACAGAACCAGGCAAGCCGAGAGAGCCAGGCACAGCCATCGGTGGGTCATGAGCCGTAGGCACACCACCAGCCACGAGTGCAGGGGGATCCCGAACCGCAGGCGGTGGCGGAATCGAACCCCGTGCACCCGAGTGGAATGTGGCTAGAGGAAAGTGAGCCTCGCCGTCATCGTCAGCCGCCGCATCCTGAGCGGAAGCCGCCGCATCCCGAAAGTGCTTCAGAGATGTGGGCTCAGCCGGCACAAAGGAATGCGCCGACAGCTCGCACACCTCTGGGCGACCCTCCATCGTGCAGAGCGACTCGAAGGCGTGCTCATCCCCCGCGTCATAGAAACGCTGGAAACGAACAGCCAAGCAGTCAGCCTCGTAGTCTTCAACCGCACCACAATAGTGGGCAGAGTGAAGACCGCCGTTGGGGCATTCAGCATGCCAGTGCTTCAAACCACTTTGTGCACACACCGCATTCTTGCAGTGGGGCACGAAGGCACCACTCTTCTTGTCAAATGAGACAAGAGGAGCGGCGCCAAGTGGTTTAACACCAGCACGATGAAGCTTGGCAGCAGAGCGGGTAAGGTGCTTGCCCGTAGGCGGAGCTCCTTCCCGTTTCTGCCGCTTCAGGTCACGAATGTCCTGCTGCATGCGCTCCAGCTGCTTCTGCAGACTGGACAACGCCGCAGCCAGGTCAGACGCGCCATCGCCGAATGACAGAGCAGACACAGGGTGTCAGAGACTTGCAGGCCGTGGCGGAACTGCTCCCGCACACGAGCCTGAATAGTCAAAAGAGACACGCCTTGCCGCTGGTCAGCCCGAGCCAAGGAATTAGCCAAGTCACGGTACAACGCCGAATTGCCGAGAGCCTTGAGAAACTGCCGTTTCACCGCGTCCTCTGGCAAGTTGTGGGAACGCTGAACGTCCCGCAACAGGCCATTGAACTCGCGGATGCCACGGTCAGGATCTTTGCTGCTGGGGATGCGGACCGCCAGCAGCAACTCAAAAGAGTCAAAGGGCTCTGAGCGTTCCTGGAGCATGCGTACCACCTCAAGGGCAGCACGCTTGCCATCTCCAGGAACGTCAGACCCAGAGGCCTCAAGCCAGTCACGAGCAGGCGAGCCAGGGCGAGCCAGAAACGTCAGAGCCGAAAGCAGTAATTCATTCGCTTCATGCCTAGCCTCCACAGTCATGTTGGCCAAGTCAAACAGGGGAGCAAATGCCTGCGACTGGAGCAAGAACTGTGTGCGCAGCTCATGCATTAACTGCGAAAAAATGTCGACTGCGTCGGTCTCTGTGCCAGCGAAGCGCTCCGATTTGTCTCCGAGAATTTTGGTGGCAACAATTTTGGCAACCCTTCTGTCGAAACTGTCTCGAGCCAGCTGTTGACATTTCTCAAGAACTTCTCTCGCAGCTGCGGTGGTCGGAGCCGGCAGCTGCGGTGTCTGCGGTGTCGCTGAGTGCTGTGCACCCACATCGTCAAAAATCGTCTCCAATCTACGGACGCGTGAACGCGTCATTCTATTTGCTGTAGTAACCATGATAGAGAGACAGGGGAGAAGGTTGAGCTGAACAGGGGGATGGTGAGAGAACGCTTACAGCGGCCAGATGCTCTGTAGAAGTCTCAGCTGAATGGATCGTGATTCACAGGTCGTAAGCGGAAGATGCAAGAGCGGCCAAAATAAGTCACGTGTGGAACGACCTCGCCGGAGCCAGCGGCGCACGAAACAAATCAACTCTCGCTGCGACGATGCTGCCGTAAAATAAAAACAATCCGTCACCAACTGATCTCCTGCGCAGCGAAGGCGAGCACAACGCGTGCCGCCATCACTGCCAAGCTAAAAGGCCATACCGTAAGAGAACAATACACCACCGCCCAAGTGGGCGCTCAACCCCTCCTACGTCCTACTTAGCCGAACATGGCAACAGCTAGGCGCTGCGCCATCATCAGAACCACCGGAAAGCCGGTGCGGCCTATAACCTGCGAGGAAGACAGATACGCTGTCCGGCTAAGCTTGCTAAGCATCAAACTGATAATCACATAAACAGTGTCTGGCCGGAGCTTTATGCTCTCGGAAACCCAGACAGTAACAATGACTGTACTACTGTAGTGCTAGGATGTCACGGACACGAAACGGAAGCAGGGTCAGGCTAGGGGCTAGTCAGAGCCCATAATAACTAAGCCTAAACCCGAAGTCCAGCACAACGTGCTGATGGATGGTATTGCAATATGCACACTTCAAGTATACATATTGCAATATATCACAGCATGGAAGGGCAGTATGTACCGGAATATCCAAGTACACTAGATATCAGAAAGTCCCGTACTCGTGTGGATAAACTGTGTAAGATAAATAAACCCTAAGCTAGATATACCCGGAACGGTCTCGGACGGTCTCGGAGTCTAGCCTACCTGTGACACAGCGTGTGTCACAGTACGTACGAACCTACAGATCAGTCAGTAGTCCAGTGTTGGTCCTAGGAATCTGTCATAGGGGCCTGACCGGGACTCCCAGTCAGGGCTGCCTATACAGATTTCAGCACACCACCCCAGCACTGTGGGTGGTGACTGGCTAGGAGAGTCAGAAAATGTAAGGTTGTAAGTGTTAGGGCAGGAGCCAGGGTGACAAGGCCTAACTGCTAATCTAACTGTGCAATTCTGATACACAAATTAGAACCCTCTAGCTAGCACAAGAGCAGAAACTCACAGGCAATTAAGGTCCTGCTAAACTACTGAAAGGCTCTGTGCCAGCAAGTCAAATTGAAGATTTCAAAGGTGTCAAAGCAAAACCATAAACCAGATTGAAGAAGTCTTTGAGGTCACAGGAGTTCTGCACACCACCATGTTGGTGTGCCTCCAGAGTGAGCAAGAAGTCAATCGACAGTACCAAAGTAGTCAGCGGTGGCCTCACGGAAGTCCATCCCATAGTAGGAAGTAAAGTAACCAGCTCCATAATAGTGCTGAACATCCAGAGGTCCGCTCTCATGTAAGGCCATGCCGTAGTAGAACGCCATGTCAATACCCAAATCCGCTTGAGCCAAATCCTGAAGTGCTAAAAAGCTCAAAGTGTCAGGAGGCTCGGGCGGCTGAAGCTGTGGCAAACCGCCAGCTAACAAGAGATCCCGAGCTGGCATCACCGAGTCAACAAAATCATTCGTAGAGTAAAATGACGGAGTTTCCCAATCGAGATCACCACCAGGCGAAGACATCTCCGTAGCCGGTGCACATGCCGACACAGCAGGAGCTGTGGACGCCGAAACAGACACACCCGCAAAAGAAATGCACAACAGAGAGAGCACCGCGAGAGCGCCGATCGCCGGAGTGCCAAACCCGAAAGGCGGCACACCGCACCCGATAGCTCCGGACGGAGCCCGCGGCTTCACCGCGAAAGTACCGTCGGCGTAATCCTCGTAGTCGTCCGTGTCATAGCCTGTCAGGTCAGCCGGGTGGACGGCGGCGTGATTCACCGTCTGCACGAAGCCTCCGAACTCACCGTGCGTCGCCTCCGTGGTGGTCACCCGCGCCGATTGAACTGGCGCGGGCTGTACATCCTTCGCCTGCGAAACAGGCATAGCAGGGGCCGGCACGGCGGACGCCGATGCCGCCGCACCACCTGCCGGAACCTGCCCCTCCGGTGTGATCCCCGCCGCAGCGGCAGGGCCACACACCAAAGCCGATGCATGCTCCTCAACCGCACTCCCAGGAACAAAGGATGCGTGGGTGTAATGTACCTGCTCTTGGGCGGCCTGAACCTCAGAGGTGAGGGCATCAAGCCGCCGCAAGATGTCCTCGTCGTCGGTCCCGCTAGAAGGCGGAGGCGGTACGCTGAATCCGTAGGCCGCCACGTCGATCCCACCGACGCCGTCCGCGGAGAGCACCGCGGGCGGACCATACGCCAACGCCGCATGCGAGAAGGCCTCCGGTCCACTGTCCGCCGCGTCCTGGAAGACCTGCACGAGCGCCAATGCGTGCAGGCCCTCCGCGTCCTCCTGCTCAATGGGAATGCAGAAAGCCGCGGCCGTGGCTGGTGAGTGTTGGCGACCGCCAAGCGGGCAGTCGCGATACGGGTGATACACCTCTCCCTTACCGGCCTTGCGGCAGCGGTGGCACAGCGGCTTGGCCTTCATGCTGTCGCGGTCGAAGCCGACCGCGGGGGGGTTGCCTGCACCCACGCGAAACCCCCTCGGATGCTGCTTCCCCCGATGCTGCGGCTGCGGCTGCTGTCCCCCGCCCGCACGGCCACCTCGCACCAAGGCCTTCAAGGCCGCAATCTCCTCGAGCAGAACGGCGTACTCAGACGACGTGATAAGCGCAGAGGGCTTACCGCCCGTCCCCAGTGTCTGCTTCTCACGCGCCGACGCCCCCTCGTCCGACTGCGCCCATGCCTGGAAGATGGCCACGACGAGAGCCTGCAGCGAGCGGAGAGTGACCCCGCCGAGGTCACCCGCAAGCGGATAACGCACCTTCACCGCCGCGTAGAAGATCGGGTCGAGGCGGTTGTAGAGTGACAGCTTACGGGTCTCGTCGGTGGGCTGCCAGTCAGGAGCGCGGTTATCCCGCACCAGACGTTGCTCACGAGCCAAGATCGGCTGCGGGTCAACGCCTGCGGGATAACGAAGCGCCGCATGCTCCTGCTGGTGGCTCTCGCGAAGGACTGTCGGCACGCTCCCCTTGATGATGTCGATGAGGGCACGACGTCCATCTCGGTCAGCCGAAGAGTCCGTACCCCGAAGCCAGGTGTCGGCCACAGAGTTCCGCTCCACGACGAGGGCCAAGACGTCATAGAGGAGCCCATTCACCTTCTCGATAACCAGAGAGGCGGGGTCGTCGAGGTCAAAGGGGGTCAAGTCCAGCCCAGCGGACTCAAACTCGGTCCGAAGCTGCACCACCAACTCGGAGAGACGGTCGGTGTCGTCAGTGCCACGATAATGATGTTTCTTGGAACCAAGGATATCCTCGCGGATACCCTTGGCCCAAGCCCGATGCAACCTCCCCTTGTAGACCACGTCAACAGCGGCGTGCTGGTCAACAAGATGTTTCCGCAACGCGACAGCGGTGTCGGAGTTGCTGGAAACAGCAGGGGGCACCACAGGTGGAGTGCTAGCGGTCGGAGTGTCCCGAACCGCATCCAAAAGCCGTATAGAGGCGTCCAGGTCGGAGTCCTTCAATAGGCGCTTACGAGCTCGTGTAGATGTCGCCATTCTTCTGAAAGCCAGAGAAAAGATGATGCGCGGTAGCACGTTTGGGCGTTGTGGCGGAAATGGAGGGATGACGTAACGGCAGAACGTGCGGAGCGGCGAAAAGAGCGTGGGGCACTTGCAAATGTCGATGTGGTCGAAGGCGTCCGGAGCACCAGCCCAAAATACGTAAACCAGCGGGATCAGGGCAGGTAAAACAACGTAAATGAACATTGCCACAACCGAGCAATAGCAACGCGCGGTGCCCATGACTCGCAGCCGCAAAAGACGTCTACCGTGAAATCATGTCCAAATCCTAGTCGCACCCAAACGCGCAAGTGCGCACCACCTCTTCAAGCGGCTGCTTAGCCAATCATGGCCAAGATAGCAAGTGGAATGAAAACGTGGATGGGGCCACGACCTACCGGAATATCCAAGTACACTAGATATCAGAAAGTCCCGTACTCGTGTGGATAAACTGTGTAAGATAAATAAACCCTAGGCTAGATATACCCGGAACGGTCTCGGACGGTCTCGGAGTCTAGCCTACCTGTGACACAGCGTGTGTCACAGTACGAACCTACAGATCAGTCAGTAGTCCAGTGTTGGTCCTAGGGATCTGTCATAGGGGCCTGACCGGGACTCCCAGTCAGGGCTGCCTATACAGATTTCAGCAGTATGTACTTTCCGCCGAGAACCGATTTTTGATTTTTGGAAGCCAGGAAGCGATTCTGAAAACACTTAAAACGCTGAGAAGCGAGGAAAATGGCATTTGAGAGGGATCTAACGGTGCATCTTAATGAGAGGTGACACGACGAACGGCTGTGGGCGTGTGCGTCTTGTAGCCGCCGCGTTACATACTTGGCGTGGCATCCCCTTAGTTTATACCCCTTGGCTAAACGTAAGTATGGTCCGCTGTCTCCCACTAGAGCAGCCGCGAGCCTCCTTAATGATGGAAGGAGTGATATTGCTAACCACTAGAGCTATGGGGTCTAGGGCGTCCTCAATATCATAGCGGACACCGGGAGTCGAACCCCTGGTGTCACGGTTGTATAGGTTGGAAACAACCGTCTAGACCATCTAGCGCTAGAACCAATCAGAGGGCTTCGCACTGCGCTCTGAACTGAATCGGAATGCCCATCACACATCCTCCAATCATTTCCCACGCGCGAGAATTCGATTCATCATTCGATACAGGATCCTGCCTTTCATTTACGACCATTTCTCAGAATGAACGAAGATTAAGCCTCGACTACTCTGGATCGTCCATTTTAAACGATGAATGGATCGACGTGAGTTAACTATTTTTAGTAATAAGAGTATCGTTTTAGGGTATAATGCCCCTGCCGAATCCATCTGAACGGTCAAAATTTGCTAATTTTAAGGCTGGAAGGTTCCAACGTATTTATATAGCCTAAGTCCTATAGTGACGGCTGCTTTAGTGGAGACAGCGGACCATACGTAAGGCCCCCCCTTTTTATAGTGTAGAAGTACGTGACCCGCCCGCCCCTGTTGTACGGTACATGGCACATGTCACACAGGATTCTGACCCCCCAGTGTTAAGAGTACGATCGAGAGTCCAGGAGAGCTCCAGAGAGGAATTTTCAAGAGAATTCTTCAGTTCGTACGGTTTGTCAGCATGGACAGCAGCGTTTTCTGAACGCAAATAATTTTGCGGATATATCGCACATTGTATGTGGTTTTGAAATGGTTTGTTTTTACACGTGCATCACAATTTGCGTGGGATCCAAGGCGATCTTTGGTCCCGAGTGGGTTCAAATTAACGATGAGAACACCACGTACACCGACATCACAAACACGGCGATACGAACGCTTGAGGTGGAATATCACCCATACGTGGACAACACTAGCGTCAAACTCGAAGTTTCCAAAAGTCCTTTTCTTCAATCGAACACTAGCTCCATCGCATCTATGAGTTTTAGTGTTGCTAGTTTCGCGCAGCCCACTGGAAATCTGCACGGGAAGATAACTTTTGACGCAGCCAGCTTGCCACCTCGTGCGATGCCCATCACGGACGCTTTCGCAGTAGTTTTGAGTGCAGCCCAGGTGGAGAATTTTCTGCCGGACCCTATTCTTTCCCCACACAATGGCAAAGATAAGTTGAGGAACGTAATTATCGACTATTTGCGCCACGACACGAAGACTGGTTTTTCGAAAGAGCAATGCCGCTACCCGCCTACTCGCAGGGCGAGAGATAGGTCAGCCATCCCGAAGGGGCTGTTTCTAGTGGACAAGTTGCTCGCGGCATTTTGGCCCTTGTCTGCCTTCGAGGCCCGCTTCACTGATCCAAGTCTGAAAACGCCCGGATTGATGCCGGGAGTATTCGAGAAGGTTGATGGCGGCAATGTGGAAGGGGTTGAAAAGGTTGCGAAGGGGATGTTCCGTTTTTTCGGGTTCGTGGCTGAGACCACCTCCTCGAAGAAAGCGAAACCTAGGCTCACTATGGACACCTTGGTTTCCGCGCGGGATATCCTGCTGCAACTGGTGAGCACGACGTGGCTGGCGAAGCATGCGAGGTTGATCACCGACTTGAAGAAGGCCGAAAAATGTTTATCGCTTCACATCAAAAGGCGCGAGCTGAAGGCGAAGGAGGCGTTGGTGGAGGAGGAGGACGAGAACGTTGACATGGAAGGGGTCGTGAGCACAGTAAAAAGCGGGACTTTGAGTGACGTGGGTGGCTTGCGGGCTGGTGAGGATCTTGATGGAAAATATGGTGCTTTGAACACGCGCCTCAGCCTCCTAGACAACTACGACGTGATCTTCCTCAACGACTTTATTTCCTCTTCCTCCTTTCTCACGCTATTTCACTTCACCCGCGCTACAATTCATGAATCCGCAATATTTCGTATCACCACAACATTTCGATATGATATCATATTGCCACCGCGTGATCCGCTCATATCGTCACCATGGAGGGGCGGTGCTTGGAGGGCGGTGCTTGGAAGGCGGTGCTTGGAAGGGGGTGCTTGCGGAAGGGGGTGTCACGGGTAGACCGATTTACCCCCCCACTATAAAGTGGGGGGGCCTGTCTCCTGCTGTCCTCCTTCGGAGAGCCGTGTCACACGTAGCATGCGTCTCGGTAGCTCGGAACACAGATGCATAAAACCCCTAAAGTATTTTATGTTATCATCTTAGTATTCCGAAAGCGAGTGTTCACCGACTGCACGTTCTGTGATAGATATATATCTGACTATATATATATATATATCCCCCACCAGCCAGAGAATCTCACTTCTCATCAGGTTACGGTTCACCACCTCTTTTGGTGGCACTTTCTTTTTGGGGTTGCTAATTTCCGTCTCGCCGAACGTACCGGTCACCACAGACTCGTCACCTTATCGACTACCACGTCTTCACGGACTTCACCACGTCGTGATTTTTTTTCTCGCGACTGACATGTTTAACCACAGATTCGTTTCCTAATTAACGACCAATTTACCACTAACAACATGTCTACTTCATCAACCAAACCACGCGGAGTACTTAGGGGTTTGCTCACCCCGAAGCCATCTTCGCCCGCGACTTCTACGCGTTCGGTGTTCTCGCTGAACCTGCGGTCGTGGAAGACCCGATTTTGAGCACTTTACAATTCACAACAGATTCGTGTCCTTATTCACGACCATAACACAACACCTCTTCTACGAAACCACGCGCGGTCAGCTGTGCTTTTCGTACGACCAACTGGCTGGTCGTACGCCGTTTTTGACCTTACCTCCGCTTTCCCCGTGAAATTTGACCCCGATTTCACTTTTCCATCACTCGATTTGGTTAATTTTACGGAAAGTTACGTCGACACCAAGAACCCAAACGCACTCTCGACTTTCTGGCCAGCAGCACCGCTCCTGGCGGGAAGACCGTTTGCCGCACGACGTTTTTGACTTCACCGACGTTTTCCTTGCGAGAATCTATCCCAATTTGACCCTTTCATCGTTTGATTTGCTTAATTTTACGAAAAGTTAGCTTTTCGCTTGGGAACCCTAGCTTTGGGTTCGCGGATTCTGCAGTCAGCGGTCAGTGGTCGGCGACCATGTCCACTGGACCTCAGCGTGCACGCGTGGCCGCTGTTCGTTCAGCGTTGATCTCTCTTCGAGTACATCGGCAACATCCTACCATTGGCTATGGTCTGGTGGTGTCTGGTGGTGTTTGCGCACCAGACACCAAGCTCGAGTCCATCGCGCTCACCATCGACAACGAGTGCTTTGACTATTTCGACCTCATCCCTCCCCTTCCCTCACCTTCACCTTGTGCGCCCCTTGGTCACCATCTGGTGGTGTCTGGTGGTGTTGTCACGCCCACTTCACCCTTCACCGTCATCCCTTTCAAGCCTTTTCCCATGAGCTCAACCACATCCCTTCACCGCATTTTCCACCTTCCACCTCCTCACCCTTTCTTCGTCGGTGCATTCGCTCTGGCGGTGCCAGGCCGCTTTTGGCCTTGGCACCGCACGGGCATTGGCTGAACATCGTCTTCCTTACGCTCGACGTCCTCTGTCATCGAGAACGTCGCCGCCGCCTGCTCCAGAGCCCAAACCCTGATTCACTAGACAATTCTGTGTAGCCCTCTGTTTCAATCTAAGCAGCATGAACTAGCGCCGGCGGATGCCCATCTAGCTGAGTTGAAACAGGCTCCTTAGATTTCTTGCTGTGGGATGGCCGGCAAGCCTATTGACACGGCTCCCTGTTTCCACCTCTCTCCTTTTGGAGGAGGTGGTGTCACGGGTAGACCGATTTACCCCCCCACTATAAAGTGGGGGGGCCTGTCTCCTGCTGTCCTCCTTCGGAGAGCCGTGTCACACGTAGCATGCGTCTCGGTAGCTCGGAACACCGCAGATGCATAAAACCCCTAAAGTATTTTATGTTATCATCTTAGTATTCCGAAAGCGAGTGTTCACCGACTGCACGTTCTGTGATAGATATATATCTGACTATATATATATATATCCCCCACCAGCCAGAGAATCTCACTTCTCATCAGGGTGCTTGGAAGGGGGTGCTTGGAGGGCGGTGCTTGGAAAGGGGTGCTTGCCCGCTCCCAAGGCCCCAATATAGGTGCGTCCATGCCTTCCGTATGGGGCTAAGTGTTACGCCCAGTGTTAACGATTCCCACTATTAAAACCCGCCCGCCCGCCTGTGTTGTACGCCGGAATTGTCACGTACTTCTACACTGTAAAAAGGGGCGCCCTAAGGCTGAAAGCTTACCTGAAGTGAACGGATCAACGGAATACCATCAATTGAATCTCCATTTCTCATTTGCCGCCGGATGAAAGAGCATGACGATGAGCAAGCCATCGGCATCGTGATCGACGCGACTCTTCGCGAGTCCATACGATAGACCAACGAACAGACTACAGTGTCACTGTGTCACAGACGAGAGGGTCACATTCTGTTTTCCTATCACCTTTGTCCTTTCTTTCGATGTTCGTATGCTTTCGAACTTAACCGTACTTCGAAATCGGATTGCTGCGACGCATTCGTGAAAGTTCAAGGCCCGCAGATATCGGTAAAGGAAATTTTCGACTGCTTTCCACAGCAGTTGCAAATTTCGTGTGGCTACCCTTTTGGCACCATCCTAGCGCTAACAAAGTACGTTTCGTGCAGTTGTTCTCTGTACATGTCCCTACACAGCATGTAGGCCTGAAATCGGACAACTCCATTTAAAAGTCCCGATTTGTGATTCGCCAAAGAAATATTGGTTTAGGGCTTAAGGGGTAATACGTGACACTGCTGAGATTCCGTATGTATCTTTCTCATTTTCAGCTGCAGATGAACACACGAAGTGGGTTTTGATCACTGAAGAAAGTCTTTCTCGTTGAGGTATCGCAACGCCGTTTAATCGTCGATCTTCTATTTCCTCTACATAGGAAATAGCGTAACTTCATCGTATTATCCTTGAGTCGTCAACTAGGGTGTGTGGCACTGTTCAGTGCGCGGTTGAGAAGGTCCTGGGCTCTCAGAAAAGTGCACATATTGCGATTTTGCAGTTGTGCATACGGTTGCACTGTACCGAGTTCACCGCAGTGGAAACACTGAAGCGAACGTCAGAGTACTGTATTATTGTCTCCAATTTGTATTGGGACTTCTCTTACAATCGTCCTGGGCAAAATGTCGTGGACAAGCATTTTAAACAACTTGTCAAGTCCAGCAAATGAGTCTCGGAGGCTGCAAAATTCTCTATGCTTTTTGCGCAGAAGTGAACTCCGTCCATTCTTTTTTTTTCCCGTAACTCGGTTAATCTGTTATTCCGGAATTTTGTTGTCTCCCTGCTTAATTCTTCAGTCTGCCTGCTTTTCTTGGCGGTGGACTCTATGGTAACGCGATTCCACCCACGCTGTTAAAATGCCCCCCCTCCACGCGCTTGCAGTGTCCCTTCATGCAAAAAAGGTTTAATAATTTAATAGAATAATTATTTTGTCTACTTTTTTATTCAAGTATTTGCTTACAAGACGGTAAATTGTACGTCAGCTTTGCCCCAGCTCTCCTTCTGCGAGCGGTGACACGTTGTGAAACGTGCAATCCTGTCAATCTCGCTCGCCTGACTCCAGATTTCTTACCTCCTTCAATCGAGAAGTTTTCGTTTATCTCCCTCTTTCTGTCGTGTCTCACTTCTTTCTGTCGTGTCTCACCTCTTTCTGTCGTGTCTCAGAACGTATGTAGTGCGCATGCAGCAAGTGTTGCTTTGCGGCTGAAACTTTTACTCCTGCTCGGTTTTAGAGTGTGGAGATCAATTGTCTTAGTGTTACATTCGGTTTCTCATTTTCCCCATCTGCCGAGCTCTGAAAACAAAACTCACGCCCGTGACCCGGCTAGAATTGCCTGCTGAGGCTGCTCAAAAGCGAACGTGTTAACTTGCGTGAAGATGTATGCGGGGCACTCATGATTGGTACGATAACCTTTTGTTTGCAGGGTTGGGGAAGGCCCTGTGTCGCTGTAAACCGACATCATGCCACCAAAGGAGGAGAAACAATCGCTTCTTGCGCAGGGTAAGCAAGATGCGTACGGCGGTGCCGATAAGTTGGAGGAAACGGACCCAGAAGAGGATCTTTACTATTGCGGACACCTTAAGTCCGAGCTGTTCAACACGGATCATGACACTGGCCTTACCTCGGAGGAGGCAGCGCGCCGACTGCAGATCTTCGGCAAAAACGAGCTTGCCGAGAAGGAAGATAATAAATGGTAGGCTGCTACTAGGTAGCCACAGTTCACTGAGGTTTCGGTCTGGCAACCTTCACCAAACTGTTGAGATACCCCTTCAAAAAATCGTCTGCAATATTTGCACCTAACGTCGAGGAATGCGAACACGGTCTTCAGTGTCTTCATCCTCATATCTGAGCGTTCTCCTGGCCAAGGCTGCTCATTTGTACTAGGGAAACTGATACCGGTTACCGAACCACTCTCGCAAGCGTTAGTGAAAAGGCACCTTGGAACAGCGTCGTGATGAGGCGAGGTGATTCCACAGGACGAAGCTAGCCCTGGAATTCGTGCAGCCTATGCCTTTGATGATTTGGGCTGCCGTTCTCCTGGAGTTAATAGAGGCCATTCTGACTGGTCCCGAGTTCTGGGTCGATGTCATTGTGCTCCTGGTTCTCCAGTTGCTAAACGTTCTCGTTGGATTCTACGAAGAACTGCAGGTTTGTCACCTGCTTAAATCGCCTACGATAGTGGAGCGGGCAGTTGTTCCACGCCGTGTTGATAGCTTGGTGAAAACTGTGGGAGTCTTTTCTTTTCAATCTGTCCGTGGGAGAGGAAAAAGACGTGTCCGATCGTGAGACTTCTGACTTGTATGCCTATAAGCTGCACTGGGTTCAGGAATTTCCACAATCTTTTGTGCTAGCAAACAAATGTAAAGTGCGACACTCCTTTGGTAGTCTATCAAGCAGGTCTTCGATGACCTACCTTCAATAAGTTCTTGACGATGCTTCCGCTCAGACAGCAAACAGACGAAGAGTAACTCCAGCGTTAGTTCAGTTCGTGTTTGATGGTCTTGTTAAGCCAAGGACACAGTGGTAGGCATCAGAGACGTGCACTGTTATGCTCGGTCCTTTGGGCTCTTGTATCGACTTTTCAGATTACCTCCCCAGGATTGAGTCATAAGGGTATTGAGTGATAGTCTCTTTGCCTGGCCATGCAGGCAGGAAACGCTATTGCCAAACTGAAGGAGTCCTTGAAACCAGAGGCAACTGTAAAACGAGATGGGAAGTTCGAGGTTGGTTTCGCGCTATGAGTATTCCTCCGCTGTCGCTTTGCTTGGGTTCCGCCTTTTTCCTGAATACTCGCTATCCTTTTTTCGGCAGGTCATAAATGCGACCACAATTGTTCCTGGAGATCTCTGTCTTCTGGGAGCAGGTGGCGCCATTCCTGCGGACGTCAAACTTTGTGGAGGAAAAACCCTTCAGGTATGAGATGAATAAGGCTAACTCTATCCATCGTGAACGAATATTCCCCTGTGCACTGCTTGGACACTTCCGTTGCTGTTTTGCCGAGGCTCTTTTGCTCAGCAACGTGTCCTCACACTTACGGCTCTCTGACACTCAAAATGGCGTCGTTGGACAGGTTGACCAGGCTGCCCTGACAGGAGAGTCACTTCCAGTAACCATGTACATCGGTGCTGCACCCCCACACGGACCTTCCCATGCGTTTTCATTCATACCTTGTGTAACTTCGAGTGACGCTCCCTACATGCACTCCTTGCCCAAGCTGGTGATCTATTCACAACACACAACCAAGCGCTTTTGACGTTGCACATCCGTGCACTTGCCTGCTATGGGCGTCTATCGGTCACTTTTTACCTGTTAACCGCTGCTCGCGTCTCTGTTGTATTTCGCCACCATTGAGACTCTTTTCGGATAATTCCAGCCTTGAAACCCAAGATCATGTAAAGGGTGGGGAAACTGATTTCAAGCAAGTTCTTCGCGTTGCAGGGAGCGTTGCCCTTATGGGGTCCACCGTCTGTCGTGGTGAGATGGAGGCGATCGTCTCGGCTACAGGTTCACCCTGTTGACCAATCGCTGTTGGTCTTTCCTTTGTTCATTGTGCCGTTCTCCTGCTGCCTGTGTGTGTTATAGTCGGAGAAACCAATATGCCCATAACCTCAACTTTTTTCCCAGCACTGCAGTTCCCATCTTGTGCACTTGCAACCGTCTGACCTCATGCTTATGAATCCCTTCACTTCCCGAACGCTTCTGCTGAGAGGCTGCTCTGCCCTGAGTTTTGAATATCTCGGTCTTTGAATTCGAAGGTCAAAATCTACCTTCCTTCTGAGACTTTGCGTTCACGGAGATGAGTTGCGAGAAGAGCGCAAGTCGGCCTGATCCTTTTTTACTGCTGTTTTTGTGGGGCAGGCAGTGAAACCTTCTTCGGAAAGACTGCAACTTTGATTAACAATGTTGACGAGATGGCACACTTCGAAAAGATTTTCCAACAGGTGCGAAAATACGGGTGGGTGGGGGAGACTTGTATTTTGTATCATCTTTGACGTGTGGAGTCAATTCTCCTGGTATCCTCTTCCTTTTGTTCTTGGCACACCGTTTTCACAAGTCTATGCTGTGACGGCAGAAAGGTTTGCAGTTGTTTAAAGTGAAAACCCTTTCAGTGTAGGATAGTGGAGACTCGTATGTTCTCCTTCAGAAATTTAAGAGTTATGGGGGCTGGTGAGCAGATCAATGTCATGCTGACCTCCGCCGGTGCCTTCATGGTGATCGTGACCTTTATCATGCTCGTCTGCAGGGTATGATAAGATGTTCTTCCAAACCCTGCAGTGCTAAGTCTAGCACAGAGCGCACACCGCCCGCCACCCAGTTGAAATGAATCAATTTCTTTCACTGTCACTGTGGTGAAAGACGGATTCTTCCTGTCCACTATCAGATGGTTCTTTGTTGAGCTTAATGAGGATAACGGCCTGCAATCGAAGCAAAGGGGACGGGTTTTTCATCACTCAGGGCTCTGACGTTCTGGAAACGCTCTCCTTTTGTGTCGTACTGCTCATCTCGTCCATTCCAATCGCCATGCGTGTGGTTCGTATCTCAGCTTTTGCCCACATGAAATTTGTTCTGAACGAAATTAAGCTTGCTCTACTTCGTTCAACACTTATCTGTTCCCAGTTCTCCTTACCACCGACTCCTTCGAGTTTTGCCAGAGCTCCCCAGATATGCCGGCTTATATTCGGAGCTGGCGCACACAGAGTTGTATCGAGATCCCCACAACGTACTGTTTAAGGGGCCGGTGACCGTTCGCTTTCGGGGACTTGGGGTTGCAGGTATGCACGACGACGATGGCGCTGGGTTGCCGTGCCCTGGCCGCAGAGAAGGCCATCGTGGCTCGGCTGTCTGCGGTCGAGGAGCTTGCAGGCATGAGCATGCTGTGCTCCGACAAGACCGGCACCCTCACCAAGAATGTTATGGAGCTTCAGGAGGATCTCCCCCTTTTCGCAAAGGTATGCCTTGCAGTCAACTAGCACACGCTCACTGCGGCTACCTATAGCCAGAGGGATCCAAGATCGCACGAGGGTTGAATGTTACGAATGCTTAAGCTTCGAGGTTTGAGCAGTTTCTAGAGGACATGTCGGTGTACAGTTCCCATCCTTTGTGTTTCTCCACGTATGAGCTAGGTATAGGGGGAGGGCTATGCTGCAGGGAATCGAGAAGCACGACGTACTTGTGGCTGCGGCACTGGCTGCAAAGTGGAAAGAGCCTCCGAAGGATGCCCTCGACACCCTCGTACTTGGCTCCATCGATCTCGAGCCCTTGGACAAGTACATCCAGTCCGATTTCATGCCCTTCGATCCCACCATCAAACGCACCGAGGCTACCATCGAGCGCCCTGATGGCACCAAGTTTAAGGTATGCCAATGCCTCACCTTCGATGGGAGACACTCCCGAGCCTTCCGCTGAGGCCTTCGGCGACTGAGCCATCCATGGGTTGAGTCCTGGCATTCCGGTGAGTTGGAGAGAGGTAGACGCTGTTGTTTAGTCGAACGGCTCTGAGGAATTGGAGCTTTTTGTTACTGCTGTGCGCTGGACGGTGGTGTGTCCAAATGATTGTTTTTGTGGAGTGCAGGTGACCAAGGGTGCGCCTCACGTGCTGCTGGAAATGGCGCACAACTGTGATGAGATCAAGGAGGAGGTTGAGAAGAAGGTTTTTGAGCTTGCAACACGCGGTATCCGCTCATTGGCAGTGGCTTGCACCAACACGATCAATGGGGGCTGGGTGTTCATGGGCATCCTGACTTTCTTGGATCCACCTCGTTCCGACACCAAGATAGTGATCCAGAAGGCGGCAAGCTTCGGTGTTGGTATCAAAATGATCACAGGTGCAGCTTCCAAACGCGATACTATCACCGCCTTTCTCAGCGTATGGTAAATCAGCATTTTGAGAATCTGCTCTTTGCGGAACACAAGATGGGCTTGAACATCGTGGATAGAGGTTGCATCTTTTTTCCATGCACATCACGATGCCGTCCGTGTAGAATGATGCTGCAATCAGGAAAGACTGGAAAACGAGTCGGGTTGTTAAAGTAAAGTGAGTTCTGCAACAATTGACGGACCGAAAGACGAGGATGCACTATTCTGCTCATCACTTCGCATCGAGCAGTGGCTTGATTCTCGATGTTGCAGCTTTCATTATCAAAGTCTCTCACATCGGCATTAATATTGTTTCCAACTCTCCAACACAGGAGACCATAAGGCTATTGCAGTGGAGATGTGCAACATGCTTGGCATGGGCAACAACGTTCTCGGGGCCGACAAGCTTCCCGGTAAACTTTTTGGCCCCTGCTGCGATCTGATCCCCACGGCTACCATATGCAGTCTTCTGACACCGCAGCATTGCTGCTCGTCGATGTCTTGAGGGCTGTGTTGTTCGGTTCCCCATCGGCTACCACCACCTTGTTGCAGCAGCCCTGAAACTGAAGGCTGGCCATGAGCTGCAGCGAGGTCTTGTTATTTGGCAGCAACGCGCTCACATGTCCTCAATACTAATTTCATGTGCACTGCATTGCGCGCCCGGGCGCAGTTAAGAAACCGGAAGAGTTGGACTCATTGCCCCTTGGCCGCGATTATTGCCCCCTCGTTGAGAGGTGTGACGGTTTTGCTCAGGTCGGACCCACTCCTCACCCTCCAGCGCCAAACTTGTGATGTGACATCCCTCCTTGTGGGTCACGTTTGTAGCATACGGCATGAGCCATTCCCTCTCTGCACCCGTGCTCGCAGCAGAAAGTGCACGACGGGCCCTTTAGTGGGCACGCGCATGCAGCACTCATGGTGACGTGGTGCAACATCCGGCACGGGGTATCGATTCAGATTTGTGCATTCCCAGCTGATATGCAGTACGCCAGAACTGCGTTGACAAAGCTATCTTTGTGCGCTGCCTCTGCAGGTGTTCCCGGAGCACAAGTACCTCATCGTGCAAGCGCTGCGTCAGGGCTATGAAACCTCCCCGGGCAATCATCACCATCATATCGTCGGAATGACTGTGCGCACCCCTCCCGCCCCTCCTTGCTACTCCATTTGTTTTGTTTCTCTTTTGCTCGAATCCTCATTTGCCAAAGTCAGGCACTGCAATACATTTCATTAAATGATTTTGTAAAGTGTTTGAAAATGCATTTTGTGCTTTTTAAATGCTTTCTAAATTCAAGTTTGATGAGATGTCCGGACTGTCTGTGCAAGTCACCAAAAGGAAAGAGTGTAGGAATTCGAGAGTTTCGTTTTCACAAAAGCAAGCTTAAACTTTCATTATCAAAAGATATACTAGTTCGCGACTCGAAACGCCACAAACATTTGCGCGCCATCATTACTGATTGGGCGATCTTATGTGAAAGTTCGCGAAACAGAGTCCTACGTGTCACTGTCGTGTTCATACCGACCGCAGTGACACTCCTGAGTACAGATGAACTCATTACGCACTTCCCGATGGTCATCAGTGATCTGACGGCCACGATTAGTTCAGCAGATCTACAGATCTAGATCTAAGGTTTCTCTTTTGCTCGAATCCTCATTTGCCAAAGGCAGGCACTGCAATACATTTCATTAAAATGATTTTGTAAAGTGTTTAAAATGCATTTTGTGCTTTTTACATGCTTTCTAAATTCATGTTTTTGATGATATGTCCAGACTGTCTGTGCACGTCACCAAAAGGAAAGAGTCCTCTGGGTCGGGAGCGGTGGGAAGAGCAAAAGGAACAGAGCTGAACAGGCGTGTCGCTTCGTGGCTACTTGTACATCCTGTTTGTGTCACGGAGCTACATGTGTCATTCGGCTCTACTGCAGCAGGAGTCACGGATTCTGAAAGTCTGAAACCACAAAAATTCTGTTGCACTCCAATTTGAACATTTCTCTTTTGCTCGAATCCTCATTTGCCATGAAACCAAAGATGAAACTGTGAGGCACACACAAGAAATCTGATCTCTGTCACTGTGACCATGTTAACCACGCGAAGTAGTAGTCCATGTCTGTGTCCCTCAGAGCCGTCGGGTCGATGTAGTGTTGCACTGCCGAAGAGAACTGTGACCAGCCTCCCAGGAAGCACACTTTCTCCATTGTAACACCTACAGCTCGAGCACACGTCGTGGCACCCTTCCGGGTGCTGTGTGCAGAAAAGTGACCTCCTTCAGGAGGTCTGCAGTCCAACTCGCTGAGAGCTAGACCAATCCAGTCATTAGCCACGGAAGCCTTGAAGTTCTTCGGGTCCTCGGGTAGCAGCCAGTAGCTGTCAGGTTGAGTCTTCGCAGAAATGCTCCAAGCTGTGTCACGGTAGAACTCCCAGTGCTCGATCAGCTCCTTCAACAGAGCCACCCCCTTCCAGGGGATCGTAAGGCGTCGCTTCACTCGATGGTGTCGCCGACCCTTCTCCTTCAGCAACACCACTGAGAACTCCTCGTCGCCACAATGAACGTGCTGCCGTGACAACGAGGTCCCCGTGTCCGGTCTGCCGAAGGTCACGAAGGCCACCACCACGTAGGTCAAGGCTCTCAGTAGCTTCAGCTCCTCAGGCGATCTCGGATTGAACTTCAGCGCTGCTTCGTGCACCCTTCGTACGTGTGCTGCTGGCAGCCACGTCCGCTGGGTCTCGATGTTCTCCTCCTGCTCTGCCAGCTCCGCCTGGATGGTAGCCA
This sequence comes from Cymbomonas tetramitiformis, assembly GCA_001247695.2. Lineage (NCBI taxonomy): Eukaryota > Viridiplantae > Chlorophyta > Pyramimonadophyceae > Pyramimonadales > Pyramimonadaceae > Cymbomonas > Cymbomonas tetramitiformis. Next base: position 21,124 of record LGRX02012717.1, read on the forward strand.
TCCCCTTCCCAGCTCGGGTCACAGAGCGCCCCTTCGCCGGTCCAGGGTGACCAAGGTCCTCGTGGTAGTTGTTGATGGCGGACAGGTACGGCTGTAATGATGCCGACTGGATGTTCCCGTCCTCCAACAGAGAGGCGATGTACAGCAACACAGTCGCCTCCGACGCTGGCAGCCACGGCCGTTGGTCACGCTCACAAAATAAAATGAATCGCCGTGCCTTCGGTCCGTAGTTGTCCTTCGTCGTGTCCAGCAGTGCCTTTCTCTGCATCGACACCGCCAGTTCGGTGAGCCGGGAAGGTCCCAACTCACTCCTCCACCGCTCACAAAGTGAGCGCGTGAGGAAATTTTGCACAGCACCACCGCGCTTGTACTCTTCGTAGTTGCCTCCGCTGCTCCGCTCGGTGTTCTCGCCGTCCGCGTCTGTAGTCTCGTCCGTGCTGTGGATGATTTTGAAGTTCTCTTCGGACAAGTCTAGCGTCTCCTCGTCGCCGTCGTCGTACAGCACGTGCGCCTTTCCGTCCTCGTTGAACTCCTTCACCACACCCGGGTAGAAGCAGTCATCGTCCTCCCAGAACACCTCGATTTTTGTACCCACGGTCACCTTGCTTGCTGTCGTACTCGTAGCAGAGCTTCTTCGTACTTCAGCAGCGTAGTAACTCACGGGCGCGCCTCGATGAAGAACATCACAGCGTCCCATTTTGAGGGCCCGAGCAGCTCGGACCCTCCCAGCCTGCTCGGAGTGAACAGGTCCCTGCGCCGTGGCATGATCACCACCTCGGTGGCCAGGGCTTCCAGCTCCCTGAACCAGGACTGTCCCGGCCAGTACGGAGCCACCACCGTAGCAGCGGCCCCCTCCTCCCGCAGCTTGTGCGCCACCTCGTCCAGCAGCGCCCACGGGGGGTTCACCCAATTGTTCACCCCCCGCCAGTCGTACGTCAGAGAGTCCACACCTTCGCACTTCGGGTCTTTCCACGCAGCGTAGTACCGAGGAAGCTGCGCGGAGATCTCGGAAGCGAACCGGTCGACTGTGTAGGGGCCCCACTGCTTGTTGGCCCACACGAACCAGTCTCGATTCAGCCTCCAGTCGTCCAAGTCCTCGCAACGCGAAAGGTTGTCGGCCCACACGTTGGCCTCGCTGCGGATGTACCGAGCCTGCAACTCGATGTCGTGCAGATCCAGTAGCAGCCAGAGTCTCCTCATTCTCCTCATCAGGTCCGGGTTTCTGGAGGTGAAGTGTGACAGCATCGCCACCACCGCCTGGTTGTCGCAGTAGAGTCGTACGACCTTGCCCTCCAGCTCCTGCAAGAACGCCTGTACGGTCTTGTACACGGCCTCCAGTTCTAGGTGCGTAATGTGCCAGCAGCGCATCTCGTCTGGCCAGAAACCTCGCGCGGGGAACTTCAGGTTCAGCACTCCTCCCCACGCCGTCATCGAAGAGTCCGTGTGCACCTTCGCTCTCGTCGGGGATCTCCAGATTTTGCGTCCGTTCCACCTGCTCATCACAGGCAGCCTGGACCACCATTCTAAGTCCCCCCGAGCTGAACGTGAGATTTTTACCTTCGCTCCCCAGCTGCGTTTCTCCGCCAGCACGAAGTAGAGCTCCCGTAGGTAGAGCCGCGCCGCTGGTACTGCCAAGTACACGGATTGGCAGAGTCCCGTGAAGGACGCCAGTCTCCTGGCAGGAATCCACCTCCGATTTCTCGCTGCATCGCACAGGATCTCCTTCGCCTTCGCGTGGATTTTGTGCACCCGTCGTTCTGTCACACGGAATTGTCCCAGCTTCAGGTCCACCTCCAGCCCGAGGTGCTCCACCACCTGCGTAGGCTCCCAGTGGCCCTTCTTCTCGTTCCGCCGTAGGCCAAGTCGATGAAGCACCAGTTGAACTTTCTCTCGACGCAGAAAGCCTTCTCACTGAGAGTCGACCAGCACCAGAAAATCGTCCATGTACGGTAGCACTCGCATTCCGCTGTGACGGTTCGCGTCCCCGCCAGCACCACCGGTCCTGCGACGGACTGACCATCGCTGTCGTACTGCGGAACCGTCCCGCAGTCTTTTGATTTCTCTGCGATCCTCCGCCGCCTGTGGCGAACGCAAAGCCTCCACCATCACGCGTACGAACTTGCAGAAAACTCTCGGAGAGTCGCTCCATTCGAACGGCATCGCTGAACATTGAAGCAGGTCCCCTTGCAGGTCGAACTGCATGAACTTCTGGAAGTCCGGGTGGATTCCCAGCGCGTGAAAACCGTCCTGGAGGTCGAAGCTGAAGCACCAGTCGCCCGGTTTAGCCAGTCTCCTTAGTTTCTTCAGCGTCTCCATCTTCACACGATTTTTTACACACCACTGGTTCAGCCATCGGAAGTCCACCACCAGTCTCCACTTGTTCGTACCCGGTTTCGGCACCAAAAAAGCGCGCGAAACGTGAGATCTTCTCGTCGCTCTCGTCCAGGCACCGTTCTCTAGCAGCCTCTCCTTCTCCGCGTCCAGCCACACCTGCTGCTGCCGCGTCGCATCCCTCAGTTACACCCCGTGGTCGAACGGAGGTGGAGGCCCGCGCTTCCACCTCAACTTCACCCCGTGAGTAATCCATTGCATCACCTCGGAACTGGCGCCCGCCGCGCGCCATGCTCCCCTCCGCTGTCTCACCCGCTGTTGCAAGGTGAGTTTCCCCCGTCCAGCGCCCGGAGAGGGCTGTTGCGCTGGAGGGGGTGGCGGCACGCACATCACGCATCGGCCGCGGGCTTTCCGCCCCGGCCTTTGCCGCCGCCTTTGTCGGTAGGCTGCTTCGTACCGTCCTTCTCCTTGTTCTTACGCTCCTTCCAGCGCTCACGGTCCCGTGGATCTTTCGGAACCCGCGTTTCCGCGTTGGCCGCGTTCTTGGACGCAATGTTCAGCACTTTGCCGCGGTTCTTGTCGAAGTCGTTCAGCCATTGCTGCAACACCTCGTCCGCCACCACGCCGTCCGCTGCCTGGTAGACCCTGTCCTCCACGAACTGCAGCTTTGCGCGTAGAGCTTCTTGTCCTCCCCGCTGTGAAGAACCCGGCTCCTGCTCCAGCTGCCCGCGCAGTTCCAGCATCGTCCACCGGTTACACAGTAAAGCGTACACGCCGTGGACAGAGTTGGAAACCTCGTGTAAGTGTTTCAGTAAGTCTCTCAGTGACAATCCGACGTCCTCATGTTCGTCCAACGTCTGGTTGCACGCGGTCACCACGTCGTGCAAGTAGGACAGCGCTGGAGCCAGCACCATGCACTCGTACTTCATGGAAGAGTTGGACTTCTTGGAGAGCGAGTCGTACGTCTTGTTGCCGTGTAGGTCGTACAACTGCGGCATCCTCGTTGCCAGTGTCGCCGGACGCGTTGGGAACGGGTTGACGGAGGCTGCTGGCACGTAGTCCAGCTTCTTCCTTCTCTCCAGGAGTTTCTCGGCGGACGTGGCTGCGGATTCCGGGTCAGAAGTCCCAGACTTCGCTGCCACCTTCGCCTCCAGCTCAACGTTGATTTGTGCTAGACGTTGATGATCGGCACGCAGCAGTCGATGATCCTCTGCCTGCTGCCTCTGCATCTCAAGCAGCTCACTCTGCTGCTTTTGCATCGTCAAAATTTGTTGTAACAGCACGTCCTGAGTGGACGGTGCTGCCGGGGAAGGGGAAGCCTGCCCGATGTCTGGCTTCGCCGGGAGGGGAGGGAAATCCTCTGCTGACTTGCTCTTCGAAGATCCAGCCATTCTCTCTCCCTCAGAGGAGTAACAGTGAAGTCAATCGTACTGTCGTAGTCGCTGTGAAGCCGTCGTTTGAAGTCGTAACGCCGTCCCCGCGACTTCACTGTCAGATCTCCTGTCGTCGTTCGATCGCCGTCGTACAACCAAGTGGTCTAGTCACTACCTACTCTACTGTTTTACCGGTGAAACAGGTGAAGAAAATTACAAAATCGGATTTGCAGTGTGCCTCACAGAGTACCGTAGGTACCCGTGAAGTTCCTGTTTGCAAGAGCAAAAGGAACAGAGCTGAACAGGCGTGTTGCTTCGTGGCTACTTGTACATCCTGTTTGTGTCACGGAGCTACATGTGTCATTCGGCTCTACTGCAGCAGGAGTCACGGATTCTGAAAGTCTGAAACCACAAAAATTCTGTTGCACTCCAATTTGAACAGTTCCACAGGGTTTCTTTAGGGTTTCTTCAGGGTTCGAGCATCATGACTATTGTAGAAGGTCTAGATAGTCATTCTTTACACCAAACCGATCAGCAGGCACTTGCAGATCCCAATACCCCTTCTAAAGGGTGACTGTCTAGTTGTCCTACTGCCAGTTCTTGGGAATGGTGCCCCTTCAGTCAGCAACATCCAGTTCTTGGGATGGTGCCCCTCCAGCTCCAGTTTATGGGGATGGTGCCCCTTCAGCTCCAGTTTATGGGGATGGTGCCCCCTTCAATCTTCAGTCTTCAGGGTCGGAGTCCTTCAACTTCATGATGCCAAGCCTCTCCCTGTGTGTAAGGAAGGCTGGTAGAGGAAGAGGCTTGGTGAAGACGTCA
>LGRX02012718.1:0-25559 GCA_001247695.2 Cymbomonas tetramitiformis
CAAAAAGAGATTTTCTCTCACACACTTAAAAGCATGTAAGAAGAAAGCTATTTTTAATGAAATGCTATGCAGTGTGCCTGTGGGCAATGAGATGTGAAGAGCAAAAGAAATTTCGGTGAATTTCAAGGTGATTGGGCAGCGGGGCTAGGCTCCCTCGTCGTTACGGTGGTCGTGTCGCAGGTCGGAGGGGTGCCATGTTGACGGCTCTGTGGTGTCTTCCCATGGCTGATCGGACAAGGGCCTACATCAAAGCATGCAAGGTTGAGTGGGTTGGGTTGGCTGGTTGGGAGGCAGCTCCGGCGGCCAAGGATAAGCCCGCACTGAGCCGTGTAGCCAAGCCTAAGGCTTTAAGGCCAGGCAAGATCGAGTGGGAGCAAGTCCTGAAGATGGTGGGACGCAGCGATTTGATGCAGCTCATCGAAAATTACAGCGCTAGGCATTTGTCACCAGCTGTCCTCACATGCTTGCAGGTGCAAGCTCAATTAGCCATGACTACAGTGGCATGCTCGTTACCCCTACCCTCATAACCATTGGTGTAGAGTCATACTCACGTGACGCCTCTACACGTATGGCCATGAATGCAGTGGCGTATGCATGTGCCCGTCGCCATCGCGGCAAGGGCGCCTACTCTGGCAACCGCATGTTACACTTGTTGCGCTTTTGGTGGGCTCAGAGGGAGGGGCGCTTAACTGTGGGGAAGGCGTGGTCATTTTGATGTGACTCCTGCAGCGAGGACGCGGGGTTGCAGGAGGCGTACATCAACGACGCGGGCATGAATTTGGCGGCAGTCGAGCGTGCGTGCGCGCCTTGCGCGCCTCTGTGGCAATGGGTCTGTGCTCAGGTGCAGGTTGCGCCCTTTTCCAAGCTCGCCGACGACTCGGCAGGGGCTTCAACCGAGGAAACACGAGTGCAGGTGTGTATGGGAACTGGGCGGATCACACGGCGAAACTCGCGCGCCAGCAGAGACACGGAGAACCCACCGCCCACCGAACTCGACACAAGCGTCGCCAGCATTCGGGTTGGCAGGGAATACGTTGGTCTGCAGAACGCAGTTGGAGCGGAGCTGGCTTTCAATAGTTCCATTCGTTTTGTTGTGCCTTCAGCAAATGTGATTAAGACGCGGGCCCCGAGCTCCCAAAACGCGAACGCGCCTGTCGAAGTCCGTGCGTGAGGTAGCAATGCAACTATGGGGTTCGTGCGACACAGACGTGCACAGTTGAACGTATTGTGTATCAATTCAGGAGCGTATTGCACAGCTGGAGAAGACAATGTCACAATGCGCATTGCATAAGGTACGCCGCGAGGTAACAATGCAATATTTGCATTTCAGTTATTCGTGCCATGCATGTACATATGCCAAATTTTCGCGCTTGTTAGAAGGCGACCCAGGCAATAAACAAATGGCAATCCATTGAGAATAGCAAATACGAGGAATGCGGAGGAGTGACATCTCATTGTGTGCTTGCACCCGTGTCTTGATTTCGGCTGGCAAAGATATTTCTCATGAGGCCATGCCATCCCTTTCCTGGTTGGACTGATGCTTCCTTTATTTTCATTGGATGCTCTGCAGAGCTGCGGCCATTTTTGGGGAGTTAGAAGTATAACCACCTCCGGTCTACACTCACGATGAGATGCAAAATCTGGAGCATTCATTGGTGCAGGACTATATAGGTTTCCTCCTATTTTTCACAAAATGCGTGTGGTTTTATGTCTGCAGATGGATGATGGACTGTTTTCTACTCTTGCTCATATCCATCAAGATGGTAGTGACAATCGGATTTCCAATGCCACAAAAATACAAGAATTGGAAGCTGAAATACGAAAGGCTGACGAGATGATTTCAACAGGGCAGCGCCTTGTCGATCAAATTGCGGACGGTGGGAAAATGGGACACCTAAAATGGTGATGCACCTTGAATCAAGGGTGGTCTACACTCCGGAAGAAGCCCATAGCTAACCGTTAATGGATGGTACATTAGATTCAAGTGCAAATTATTATTAGTAATTGGGGATGTACGCCCCGATGTGTATGGGGCATCGAACACTTAAGGTTTAATGAACGGAGTATTTTTCTTGCTGTTTGATACTGCCAACTATTTGAACTCAGTGTAATCAGACAAAGTGCAACACTACAGCAGTCGAATCAACCCGCTTGTGCGCTTGCACCAGATACAGATTTACTTGCTCCAGAGCTCTGCTAGTATATGCCAGACATCCAGGTTTTAGCACGAGTGCGGCTTCCCGCGCTTGTCCCTATTTGCGGACACCAACCCGCCGTAAGAGGTGGAGAGTTAGTGAAGAGGCAACCTTCAGGGGAGGGAAGCCCCGCCCACGCGTGGGGGCGGAGGTAGCGAAGAAACCCACGGAAGGGGGGTTTAGGAGTTTCATATAGCAGGTAGAGTTTACCATCGGGGATGAGCGACGATCTAATGGGGATAATAGTTGCATAAGTCTTGAAGGTCCCTTTGGGGTGCCAACGTGACATGGTTGGAACCATCGGTGGAGTACTAAAGCCGACCGTGCTGCCACATGGCACCCTAACGATACTGAGAGAAAAATGGTAGCGGGATAGCTTCATTTGCCTAGTATGGTACCCATGGTGAATCTACTTCGCGATTTCTTTACGATTTTGCATACAAATCACACGTCGGCAACTTTCCTCCTTGAGATTGTGAGACTGACGCACATTGGCACCTACATGTGGGTGCACCTGCGCGTTGACTCCACAATATAGTGGAGGGAGGCCACAATATAGTGGAGCAGGGACTTCACTACAATGCGGAGGGACTATACTATATCGTGGAACAGGGACTGTGCGGTGTCGGCGATCGATGTTCACCGGTAGTTTATTTGCTTATTTTCACCGCAATAATTCATATTTTGCAACCCTGACCGTTGGATTTATTCATCATATTGGGATCATGATATCTGACGGTCAGTTTTTGTATAATTATATTTTTAGGAATGCATGTAGTAAGTGCCGAGTCTGAAAACGTTTCAGACATGCCGAATGCAAAAATAGAGCCGGAAACAGGCACAATTTGTTGGCATCTTCTAATGGGTTTTGTACAAAACCTAGTGAACCTTGTACAACATATCGTGGGATTTTATGAACCCGAAATCACGCTCCACGACATCGTCAACCCCGATCGACGCGATATCGTGTACAAGCTTCACTAGGTTTTGCACAAAAAACACTAGCATTCCTCCTGCCTCCCGTGTTGAAGGCCCCAGCGCGTTTGAGGCATACAAGGCCACAACGCAAAGCGACGCTCACAGTGTGAAACGCACAGTTATACTATATGTCCCACAACAAGTTTTCGGTGTTTTTTATGACACTCGCGCGCGGAGGAATTCATGTGTATTTGTGAATTTTAAGGGATGCAAGTGTTGTGAGGTGTTTATTTTGACACACATGCAAAGGACCATGGCGAAAAGTAGAATTTGCGGGCGTTTCGGCTTGTATTCGTTTTCAGAATTTGATAACTTTGCCTTAGACCTAGGTAAAATAGTCATGGTGGATGATGATAATGATGCATGGCTGATGGTGGCTGATGGTGGCTGATGGTGGCTGATGATGATGGCTATTTGCTGGCTGGTTTGTAGGTGGCACATAATGATCATTACACAATGATAATAATTCGGCCAATTAACAGATTATGCAATCTTCGATCTTAGCCTAAAAGGGCGTTCGTATCCAATTAAAATTTGTGAATTGTAATGAACCAATGACATTTTGACAGATGTCCAAACAGCGTCAACTGATTATGATAACTGACCGTTAGCAAGCGACGATGACTTCATTCTAACCAACTGACAAGATGTAACAACCTCCTAGTGTGGGCAGCGTCGACTCAGGTAGCCCAAATGTTTATTTTATTGACACTGTTGATGGACATTATTGGGAGTGCTTTTGCTGCGGACAGTGGAATTTCAAACAGGCTTTGGTCGTTGTGTGTGGGTCTGAGGTGAACTTATCCTGTGGCAAGAATATGTTTATGTGTATGGCCTGTGTTGAGGCTGAATCGGAGCCAGTTCCTTAAATGGAACACGTGTTAAGTATTAAGAGGCAGCGTGCACTAGCTCAAAAGGAATACCTCCGGAAACGGCGTGAGGACAATGCTAGGGGAAAACGGTTAACTATAGCTAGAGAACTATCAATCGAGTTCAAGAGGCCTAAGGCAATCGACAACAACGGCACTGACGAGCCGTCGCAAAAAGTTCGGACGGGAAATGCATAATCGATGCATAATCGATCTAAATCCAAGATTTTAAATGTTTTGGGAGTTACTAGACCTTATTAGGGCAATTCTAAGACCCCATGAAAGAATTTTTTTCAACAAAATTTTTTGTGCTCGCCAGGGCCGAAAATCGTTGTTTTGGGGCCATTTTGAGTGCGCGGGTGCTAGAGGAATTGGATATAAGATCGGGATCGCGTGTTTGAAGTTCGTGGGATCTTTTAAGGACCCTCACTAAACACTTTGTCGAAGAAATAATAAGAAAAAATTATTTGGGTGCTCGGGGGGGGGGCGAAAATGGTTGTTTCTGGGGCCTGGACAAGCCATTTTGAGTGCGCGGGTGCTAGAGGAATTGGATATAAGATCGGGATCGCGTGTTTGAAGTTTGTGGGATCTTTTGGAAACCCTCACTAAACACTTTGTCGAAGAAATAATGAGAAAATTTTATTTGGGTGCTCGCCGGGGGCGAAAATGGCTGTTTATGGGGCCTGGACAGGCCATTTTGAGTGCGCAGGTGCTAGAGGAATTGGATATAAGATCGGGATCGCGTGTTTGAAGTTCGTGGGATCTTTTGGGGACCCTCACTAAACACTTTGTCGAAGAAATAATGAGAAGATTTTATTTGGGTGCTCGCCGGGGGCGAAAATGGCTGTTTCCGGGGCCTGGACAGGCCATTTTCAGTGCGCGGGTGCTAGAGGAATTGGATATAAGATCGGGATCGCGTGTTTGAAGTTCGTGGGATCTTTTGGGGACCCTCACTAAACACTTTGTCGAAGAAATAATGAGAAAATTTTATTTGGGTGCTCGCCGGGGGCGAAAATGGCTCTTTCTGGGGCCTGGACAGGCCATTTTCAGTGCGCGGGTGCTAGAGGGAATTATTCATAATAACATCGGAATCAAGTGTGTGCACGTTCGAACCGTGGTGTTCGGCAATTATAACATGTAGAAAGTTATCAACATGCCACAATATATTGCAAGAATGAATGCAAGCATGAAAGCACACCATGCATGCATGCAACCATGTGCATGAATATTGCAAGCATGAAAGCACACCAACACTAGCAATACTCTAAAATAACATTAACAATACGTAACAAACACATTATGTCCTACCTACCGCCGCCCAAAGTGTGGCCCCAGCACATTGCAAAACTCATCAAAATTCAGGCTCGCATGGCTTAGATTAGGCTGGCCACCTCCTTGGTTGCCGCCCAGCATAGCAGCACGCAACATTTGCACCTGGTTCACAGACATGGTGACGGACATGGTTGGCTCCACCCCGTGCAGTTGCGCCTGCAACATCAGGCTGTTCATGCTTCCCCCCAGAAAGGGGCTCGCATATTGCTGTCCAAGCCCCAATCCTTGCAACTGCGCAAGCTGAACCAGAGGGTTGTTGCCAGCCGGTCCCTGAGAAGGAAAGGGGTTCCCAGTCGGATACCACGCCACCGGCATCGGAGCCACGCCAAAGCCCATACCAGCCACGGGAGGCTCAGACGCTACCGGCGGCGCCGTATCGGCAGCAATCGGCGGCGGTGTCTCGGCAGCAGCCGTCGGCGCGGATTCGGCAGCAATCGTCGCCGCGGATTCGGCGGGTTTCGCATGGGCGACGACAGGTGGTTCGGGTTCAGGCTGTGTTTCTAGCTCTGCCAACTCTCGCTTCAGTTTAGCAAGTTGCAGCTTTGCTTTCACGTCAGCGATCTCCCTTCTCCCGCAGTATTTCCTGACTTGCTGTCACCTCCGCCGGTTCCGCCCGTGCACCCAATTGCTGCAAGGTTCTTACCCCCTCCCGACTGTCGGCGCTAACAGCCCCGTCCACTGACGGGGTGTCTTCCGATGGGGTAACAACACCTGCTCCCCATAGCCGCAGCTAGCGGCTCCAGCGTGGACAAGTCCAAGTCCTCCTCCTTGTCCTCCATTGCACCCTGCTCCCACCCTGTACCAGCGGCGGTAACCGGTGGCGGCATGCCCTGCTCCTGCAAGCGGCTGAAAGGGTTCAGACCTCCCCGAGTTCTTCCAGACCTCGTCCCCGTGACTCTAGCTGCCGCTGGTGAGTGTCGCCTGGTCTCCTTCGACGTTGCAGCATCCTTCGCCAGGGATTCCTGTTTCTCCTTCTCAGCAAGATCCTTCGCCTCCTTGTCATCCCTCCCTGCCTTCGCCTTCGCTGCCAGTTCCTTCTTCGCTGCAGCACGACCCTTTTACCTGATGCTTTCTCCGACGCCTTCTTTGCGGCAGCCGTCGCTGCCGCCGGCTTCTGCGCCGCAACCTTCCTTGCGGAAGCCGCCGACGGTGCCACCGCCTTCTGCGCTGGAGCCTTGTTCTTCGCGGCAGCCGCAACAGTCGCGGCCTGCTTGGCGGGTGCTGCCTTCATGGCCACTAAACACGCTATTCGATGAAAACGACATTATGGAATGTCATTTTTCAATTTAATTATAGATAGCTAAATAATTCCAAGGCGTACGAAAATAACGTATTTTCCGACGAGACGCGAGACGCACGTATAAACGCGGGTGCCGGTGAGGCTAATAGATACGTACGTATGAGTGCTTATAATAAATTCACAAGCACATGCAAGCATTCAATGTGGTAAACACGATACAAAATATGATGCGGTGACTAATTTCATTTTGTGCATGTGTTTTATTAATGTTCGGGACTAGCTGTTAGCACTGCGACCACAGTCTACGCGGTATCTGCTCGGATACGTACGTATGAGTGCTTATAATAAATTCACAAGCACATGCAAGCATTCAATGTGGTAAACACGATACAAAATATGATGCGGTGACTAATTTCATTTTGTACATGTGTTTTATTAATGTTCAGGGCTAGCTGTTAGCACTGCGACCACAATCTACGCGGTATCTGCGTTCATTCCAGGTTCAAGACAGGCATTTGGCACGGCGTGCACTATTTACTCGGCTGGTGCGTCTCCGGCAGGTGCGGGGGTATCGTTGTCTCCTGGTGCGCCTTCTCCTGCCTCTCCTTCTCCCTCTTCTTCTCCGCCTTCTCCTTCCTCTCCTTCTCGTGCCTCGGGTTGCCCAGAATCCGTGCCGGTTTCAGCGGGTGGATCTTCAGCGGGTTCTTCACCGTCGTCACCAACCAACTCGTTGATGTCCTTAGCGCACTCGGCGATTTCTTTCGCCTTTTTGAGGTTTTCCTCCTCTATGCGTGCTTCCTCTTTGAGCTTCGCCGTTTCCTCGAGTGACATGCATTCCGTATCGCCGTCAGGCTCGTCGGTAATGTTCCCAAGCCGCTGACTGGCTGCATTCACCATGTCTTGGTCGGAGTCGAACGCGACAGCGTTCAAGCCGCACCGGAGAGCTGCCATTGTGGCCGTCGCGACCCCACACCCCGCATCCAAGATCCAGTTGGGTGACGAATCGTTGTTTAACTGGGCGAAAGGTGCGGGTCCCATCATGTGGCAGTTGATGAGCTCGATTAGCAGGTGCTGGGGCTTCTGGTGAGCGCATACCACTTTCCCCTCGTCTCGATAGGGTTGCTTGACGACAGAATACCCCTCCAACACATTCGCCCTCGAGCCCGCCTCCGCATCCTTCGACGAGAAGTCGAAGTCGCACATCCATGGTTTGCGAGTGGATTTTTCCCCGGACTCGTGGTCCGCCATTTGGAACCCGATGACAGCCGCTTTGAGGACATTGTACCGGATGGCTTTGTTGGCACCTACATCCTGGTTCTCCTTGCGCCACCATATGCGCTGGGCCCCACCGTTGCATTTGCTCTCCAGGATCTTCAGGAACCCGGTCTGCTGAGCAAACCCACAAAATATCAATATTGTCCAGTCCCGCGAGGTGGTGAGCGCCGCAAAGGCATCTATGAACTTATTCAGGTCGGGCTCGGATAACGCGTGCTCTGACACCTCCGTATCGAAGTTGTAAATAACGTCCAGTATCGTCCCCACGTAATTCATCTTCGGGACAGACTCGAGTTTCGTCAACTCGTCTTTGTAGACCATGTAGCCGGTTTGAACCTCCTTCCACTCGTACTCTTTCTCAACCTGTGCCTCCTTACCATCCTCCACAAGGGGGGAGGGAAGTGCCACCTATTATACCGCAAACCGCTTGTTAATATTTGAATGACCCAAAATTGCTAGCGCAATAAAACATGCAACTACTTGAGGAGCACGACTATTACAACAAAGAATCTATGTTGAAAGAACGCACACCTTAACTGTATTGGAGACGTAGTTGACGGGCAACTTGAAGAGGTCTCCCTCTCCGGCCTGACACCGGGAAAGCCATGTGTTGCAGTCTGCGACGAATTGGACGATGGCCTTGGGAACCGTGAGCTGACTCCCCCCTCGCCCACTTTTACCTTGTTTCACCGCCTTGATGCATCGCTCGATGGCCTCCTGGCAAGCCCAAGTCTCACCGTATTTCTTCTCAAAAGCATCCCAATTCTCCACCCCAGATTGCGACACGATCCAGGCCTGAACGTTGCGTTGGGCCTTGAACCTCTTCAGGTTTTCAATCGCCTCTTGGATGGTGATCTCAGCGGTCAGGATTTTCTTCAGAACGCCGTTCAAGTAATCAACCTCCACGTCCGAGTGAAACCCGAGCATCGTCTGGAAAAAGGACATGTTCAACTCCTTCTTCTCGCTCTCCTTCACGATTGCCTGCTGCAAAGGCTGTGCCGGCTGACCGACACTCAACGTGTTACCGGCGCATCGAGGAACACGCCTAGACCTGGCCTTGCCACCCGACTTCTTCTTCTTGAGGTCGGCACCTACATCCTTCAACGCCTCCTCCGCCCCAGACGTCTCGGTAGTCATGTCAACGATCTCACTCTCCGGAGTCCAGTTCTTGCGTTTCTTACTCGACCCCTTGGTGGGGGTCTTAGTCTGCCCCTTCAGAATACCCGCGCCGTGCGCATGCATGATTCTAACAATGAGGTCCCAAGTGTCCTGACGCACTGTAGCCATCGTCCAATTCGTTGCGTACTCGTTGGCGTAGGAGATGTGATTCATTTGCAACACCTCCGCCTTAATCTGTAACTGCTGAGCCGATGTCAAATAGTACCAGACCGGGAACCATTTGCCAGTTGCAACGTCTCCCCCGAAAAGCTCCCAGTCATTCACATTGGCCCAGTCCCCCTGCGACAACTTCTCGTAGACCTGCTTCCTATTCTTTGGAAGCCTGAAAGTCTTGGGATCGTGCTTTTCCAACTGCTTCACCAGGCCGTCCTCCGTCCAGTCTTGGGCCTGAACGTCCCATTCCGTGATGCCACAATGCCAATAGAGTTTGTGGTGAGGGCCCTTCGATGCCTGCATGGTTTGCCGAGAAATTACGGTTAGTAACATTCTTTTACATTATATAAGTAAGTAAGAGCTTCAAGTGACAAAGATGGATAAGTTACATTATTTTCTCAGAAATCACCTGCATGCCAGTTCGCATGGATTTTATGATTTGCTGGTGCGACTTGCCCTTCACGTTCTGGTCGACGGTGTTCTGCTCGTCAGCCAAAAATCGGACCATGTCAGACTGTAGATTAAAATACAATTTGCACTCGATCTGCTGAAAAGAATCGTTGTCTGGTTGTTCAGCGTGAAGCTCCCGCCGAGCGGTGAGGCTATGTTGGTGCCCGAAGCACACGAAACGATATACGCCGTCGTACACCTTACTGGGGTCAAACTCCTCAGCGCTTGTGAGGTGCTCCCCAGAGCGCGCCCATACAATGTACACTAGGGAGGTGTTCTGAAAACCGTGTGGGTTCCAAGCCATGCTCTCTTTCAAGTTCATGACTTGCGCACGGTCCTCATCCCTGATGCGCTCGTAGTCCTCAGCCTGTACAATGTACTGAATAGGAATGTTGAACGTACACCCCTTGACGTCTTTCGCGGAAACGACTCTGGGGAACCGGTGGTTATACTCGATCTGGTACCGAATCGTATTAGAATGAGATACAGAACGACGCTGCTTCGGCAAAGCGAGTAAGGACTTCCAGTCCTGCGCTGCTTGCTCAGCATTCTGTTCTTTGGCCGCCTTCGCTGTCTCTCCAGGCTTGTAAGCCAACAATGAGCCGCCCGGACCACGACTAGCAGCCAGCTCGCTTTCTGCTGCAGGTGTCAATGGTACCTATAAACATATATTGTGATATAAAAGTACAAAGTTAGTCACTAACCGATAACACCTCATTAGGTTAATGAGCAATTCAAAACAATGCTCATGTCCATTATAAAGTTGTTAAGTGGAAAACACAAAGGTAAGAAACTTTGCTCATTAAGCTAATGAGACATACTTTACATTACAAGCTAATGATACATATTTTATTCATTTATTGATCAAGTACGGTTGTCAATGTGAGTTTATGCCTACTTCTTTAGTTTATGCCTACTACATTCCTCTCGATGGCTCAACTTCCAGTGCTGCTTCGCACAATCACGTGAACAATATACTGCTTGTCGACAGCCACCACATCGTTTCTGTCCTTGTTTACCACAATTTAAACAGAGACACTGGTATGCTGACACCGAGGACTTTCCGAACCGATCTTTGTTCGCCTCCCGAACAGCAGATTCTGTGAAGCATGCGGTCCAGCCGTGTGGAAGCTTTACTGGTGAATTAAAGTCGGTTGTGCCGGAATCCTGCAGTATAGGGAAAAAAAGAAAAACTGCTCATTAACCTAATGAGGCTTTTTGTTCAAGCTTTGGTCAGTCATCGAAATTATCGGGTAAATCAGTCAGGCATGTCATATAATGACAGTATGTACCATACAGACTATATAGAAAAAAGAAAACACGACAAGGTCAGAAAGTTTGCAAAACTGCTCATTAACCTAATGAGGCTTTTTGTGCAAGCTTTGGTCAGGCATCAAAATTATCGGGTAAAACAGTCAGGCATGTCATATTATGACAGTAGGTACCATACACACTATAAAGAGTAAAAACACGACAAATTCAGAAAGTTTGCAAAACTGCTCATTAACCTAATGAGGCTTTTTGTTCAAGCTTTGGTCAGTCATCGAAATTATCGGGTAAATCAGTCAGGCATGTCAATAATGACAGTATGTACCATACAGACTATATAGAAAAAAGAAAACACGACAAGGCCAGAAAGTTTGCAAAACTGCTCATTAACCTAATGAGGCTTTTTGTGCAAGCTTTGGTCAGTCATCGAAATTATCGGGTAAAACAGTCAGGCATGTCATATTATGACAGTAGGTACCATACACACTATAAAGAAAAAAAAACACGACAAGTTCAGAAAGTTTGCAAAACTGCTCATTAACCTAATGAGGCTTTTTGTGCAAGCTTTGGTCAGGCATCGAAATTATCGGGTAAAACAGTCAGGCATGTCATATTATGACAGTAGGTTCCATACACACTATAAAGAAAAAAAAACACGACAAGTTCAGAAAGTTTGCAAAACTGCTCATTAACCTAATGAGGCTTTTTGTGCAAGCTTTGGTCAGTCATCGAAATTATCGGGTAAATCAGTCAGGCATGTCATATAATGACAATATGTACCATACAGGATATAAAGAAAAAGAAAACAAGACAAGTTCAGAAAGTTTGCAAAACTGCTCATTAACCTAATGAGGCTTTTTGTTCAAGCTTTTTTAAGACACAATAATAATTAAAGAAATGACAAATAATTTAAAAGTTTTTACAGGGTTCTCAAAAATATTTGAACTTACCGCGGTTGGAAGTACTCCAGTGCCACCCATCTCCGAATCGATTGAGTCCTCCAAGAGACTGTATGGTTCTATAGACTTCTCAGGACACTTCCAGAATTCTTTGTTCTCGGAATTTCGCCACATTTCATTCAAAAAAGAACTGTAAGCAGCAGCAAGAACTCTGTTCGCTGCTCGTTCAACAAGCTCATCCAGCCTGTTCTTGCGCGCTGTGTAAGAAGGCGCTATATTGCTAATCAGCATATTTTCAGCGTCAAGACGGACAGCCATATGCTCATGCGCGCGTTCGCCCATTGTCAGCACGTACACCGGAGTATTGCCGCCGCCGGCTGGCGCAGGGCCAGCGAAAGAGATACGAAGGTGCTCATCGGCGTTTGCTGGCAAAAGAGGCAAGTTTCTCTGAACTGTACCGCCATCGGCAGTTGCGAGAAAAACTGAGAGTCGCAGCCAATGGCCCTGTAAAGAAGGCACGCGCTCAACAGACCACTGCTTGTCGGGTAGCTGTATTACGTTTTCTGCGCTCAACAATGCGCGAAATTGGTCCACAGTTGCCATTATTTTGATTCACGCAAAAGTAAAAAAAAAAGGCGATGAGCTGTAAGCGGTGTTATGCAAAGTAGGTTTTTGATTGTGAGGAAGACTGGTCGAGTTTATGAAATTTCAATAAGTTCCGTGCTCTCGTCATCAAAATCCGAGAATTGCGAATCGAAGTATTTTATTGGACGGGCCGAAAGCGACAAAGAACTTGAATCTGCATTCATGTTCTCGATTTCGATTGATGACATCTGCACTCGATCCGGGAACTTGAGTACAGAATGATGTAATTGGGCAAAGTTTAGTCGATCGATCCGATGAATTTAATATGACCGACCGTAATATTCAAATTCAAAGTCATCGGCTGTCGCCCCTGACGAAACTCGGAATGAACTCTTGTCGTTTTCATTTCACGGAAATCTGCTTCATAAGATTTTTGGACTATTTTTCTGATGGGGCCGTTCTGGCAAATAGCTGACGAAGCTATCGACGAAGTTATTGACCTTTCACAGCCTGCAATATACTACACCCAGAAGGAAGACGATATCATAGAAATAGAAACCGACGTATTTCGCTCATCGCCAGTTAACGCTCGTCGCTCATCGCTATACAAAACAGTTTGCGACGATGAGATATTATGCTTTCCGTGCGTTGAAACGCCAATGCACTCGAAAAGCGCAGAAACTCCAATGACTGCAAACTTGCAAAAGACTAGCGACTCACGCGCGACTCAGCGCTCATCGGACTCTGATGACACAATAAACACGCAAGAGTCTAGTACGCGAAAGATCACAAGTGTTGACTTCAATGAGATAACGCAAAGCCTTGAAGCAAGCTTTAGTTCGTACTCCGTGGGTGACGAAAAGAGTGAAAGTGTGCTGAATGGGAAAACAACTAAGGTCGGTAAAGAACGAGCAGTTTACACATCAGCAAAAAGAAAACCCAAAGAAAAGAGTCAAATAACAATCAAAGAACGAAACCTTTCACAGTCCGACATAGAAAGTATTGCAATTTATCGGTGCAAATGCAAATCGTTTTGCTCATTAATGTTTCACACATCAGCCTTAGCAGCTCAACGCAAAATGTTTTGGGACTTGTCTCAAAAAGATCGTAAAGAATGGATGATAAGAGATCTTATGAAGAGCGGAACCAGAACTTGTGACTCAAGGTTCATATTTATGTTCTTCATATGTGACAGACCGGCGAGTTTGCCTAAACTGCTCATTAAGCTAATGAGCAGTTTTCCTTCTTTTTTAGGAATTCCCCAAAAGTATAAATGTTTGTGCATATTCCTGAACGTTTGCCTAAACTGCTCATTAAGCTAATGAGCAGTATTCCTTTTTTCTTATAGAATTCCCCAAAAGTATAAACGTTTGTGCATATTCCTGAACGTTTGCCTAAACTGCTCATTAAGCTAATGAGCAGTATTCCTCTTTTTTTATAGAATTCCCTTGAAGTATAAATGTTTGTGCATATTCCTGAAATTTTGCCAAAACTGCTCATTAAGCTAATGAGCAGGTTTTCTTCTTTTTTATAAATTTCCCTTGAAGTATAAATGTTTGTGCATATTCCTGAAATTTTGCCAAAACTGCTCATTAAGCTAATGAGCAGGTTTTCTTCTTTTTTATAAATTTCCCTTGAAGTATAAATGTTTGTGCATATTCCTGAAATTTTGCCAAAACTGCTCATTAAGCTAATGAGCAGGTTTTCTTCTTTTTTATAGAATTCCCTTGAAGTATAAATGTTTGTGCATATTCCTGAAATTTTGCCAAAACTGCTCATTAAGCTAATGAGCAGGTTTTCTTCTTTTTTATAGAATTTCCCTTGAAGTATAAATGTTTGTGCATATTCCTGAAATTTTGCCAAAACTGCTCATTAAGCTAATGAGCAGGTTTTCTTCTTTGTTATAGAATTCACTTTGCTTGTATATTTACAGGTGTGCTCGGCATTCTACCAGAAGGTTTACAAAATAAGCCAAGGATATTTCTGCGACGTGCGCGAGCGGGTTCTCTCTGGAAGAACAAATTTCATTCACGGGCTGACGGGCAGCGAGGCAAATCGGCGTTTGTCCAACAAAAAATCAAATGTCGTCGCCTTCGTGAAGAAATATGCGGAAGAACAGGGTGAACCCCAGCCACATAAACCTGAGACGCATCTCCCGTCGGGGAAGACAAGAGAAGAGATTTGGGATGATTATCTTGATTCCTTATCTATTCACGACCGCAAATCCAAGGAAGTCTCCTTGCCGTACTTCTACGAAATCTGGAAAGACGAGTTCAAATCTTGGCTCAAAGTTCCGAAGTGCAAGCGTTTTTCGCAGTGCAGTGTATGTGCTTCGATCAAACTCTTGAAGGAGGGCACACCTAAATCCCAGCACGGTAAGCTAAATTCTGAAAAATATAGTATTTGCATTCGTTTTACGTTGTTTTAGAAGTTTGTATATTAAAACGTTTTTTTTTCAGGTCAATACGACAAAATGCGAGAGGTGCACCTTAACCAAGCGCGTGCCGAACGTGAGAAGTTCTACAAACACGGCCGAAAATCCAACATGACTAAGAGCATCAAGGAAAACAAGACGTGGTGGAAATATTCCTCTGTCATCATTGACGGGATGACCCAATGGACGACGCGCCTGCCGCATTTCAGGCGCATGCCATCATATCTGGACCGAAAGGACTTCTTGGACGTGCACAATATGGGTAGCATCATCGAAAACGTTGGCCGGTTTATGGACTTCAACTACGCGAATTACGGTGACGACGCCAACTTCCTGTTGAACGTGCTGCATCGTGACGTCACTCGAATTCAAGAGCACCGTCGTAAAGGGGATGGCGAGGAACCGTACCCGATGCCGGAAGTGTTATACGTCCAGCTTGACAACGTGGGCACCAACAAGAGCATTATGCTTTTGGCGTATATCTCTTGGTTGGTTATGTCTGGCGCGTTCAAGAAGGTGAAGGTGAACTTCCTAATCGTCGGCCACACCCACGAGAACATCGACCAGATGTTCTCGCGTTTTTCTGTGCGCTTAAAACGCAAGCTTGCGATGACCCTTGACGAAATGATGGAAATCGCAAAGGAGTGTTTCTCGGATGGCATCTTCACGACCGCGGTGGCGAAAGTGCACGATTTGAAGACCTGGTTCGGTGGTCGCTACGAGAACGTCTGTGGCATCTCCACGCAGCAGACCTTCAAAGCGTTCAAGAACGAGGCCGGCGAAGTGGTCGTGCAATACAAGATGTATTCCACCGACAAGAAGTGGCTACCAGAGGAGGGCCTCAAGGTGTTGAACTCTATGCCCGAGAACCTGCCTGATTTTGTCAAACCGAAAGCCTTCTCCGAAGAAGGGCTTACGAAGCTCGAGGATCTGGTGGACGGGATGCGGACCATTTTGAGTACGACGTTTACACCTACCCACGAGGCGTGGTGGGCGGAGCTGTTGAGGAAGCAACGAAAGCTGACCGAGGAGGGCATTTTCGAGGAGCCCAATGTCCCGTTCGTTTTGCCGAGCAAATTGCACGCACGTCTGAATGCCCCTTTGGTGCATGCCCTGGAAGCTCCTCTCAGACGCGCCGAAGCTCAGATGCCAGCAGCAGCAGAAATTCCAGCCCGAATTCAAGAACGCGTAGAACGTGCACCGATTGCCGTGTACACGGGCAAACGTAAGGCGGTGAATCGGGCTGCTAGAAAAGCAGAAGCGTACGTGGCCAACCCGGTATGGGAGGTTTCGTTCGATCAGATGACCGTAAACAGCTACGCCGTTTGCTTCGGAGAAATCACGGGCGTGAAGGCCAACGATGTATGCCAATTCCGTGTCAAGCTCAACGGCAAAGAATGGTCGGACCCCCTGATGCTTGTCCGAGTGCATGCACGGATTGTCTACGCGAAGGAGTTGAAGTACAAGTACCTGAAAGTGAAGACATACACGGACACTAAGGAGCGAAGACTCGGAAAGGTGTTGGCAGCGAAAGCGGGAGCCTTCTGGGAGAACGCATCCGATACGCCGTCAACTGAGCCCTTCAAAAGTGCAGAGATATTGCTAGCGTGGAACATCGCAGCTAACGAAGCAAAAGGTTGTATCCCATATGAGCAGTATGGGCAACTTATAGTCGCACTGCTGGCGCAAAGAGCCAAGAAAAGACGAATTGATAACGGGCAAGTGGAAGAAACAGTAGGCGATGAAGACAATAGCGAAAACGAGGAAAATGAGCTAGACGACGGTAGCGATGTTGAAATGTGAATAGAATCAGCCGACTAAGACGCACGAAATAGATGTACATAATGTAAATACGATTATTAGAGAAATCTGATATGGCAATTGCTCATTTCTTTTGTATGTCATGCTCGCTACCATTTACATCACAGAAAATAAATTGCATGCATCACCGTGTCTTGGAAACATTTTCCTACGTGTCTTGTAATTTTACCGTTGCGGAGGCCTGCGAGCAAAATTATTTTCAACATTAACTTTTTCAGCACATATATTTTCTAAATATCGCAAAAAACAGCTAATGTCAATTATCTACCCTAATGTCAATTTCATCGAATAGCGTGTTACTACCCTTCGGTACATGGGGATGTACCCAAGGGCCTTAGGTACATAACGATGTACCTAAGCCGTACAGATCAAATCAAGGCCCAAATCCGACGTTTTGTGCGCATTGTAGTGACAATTAACCAATAGACACCCTCTTCTATCGATATTATGATCCAACATTCGTATCCGATCCGTACGATATACGCTCTGATGCATTCAAAATCACTCTTTTTGAAGAAAACAAAAAACCCAGGTCAAAATAAACGGTTTCCCGTCGTATTCGGCACGCTCGGCATCTTTCTTTCTGCGAACGTTCGGCTGGATCCTTGTAGTGGACCTCGATAAAGTACACTTCCTATGTATAGTTGGAGAATCTAAAAGAATATTACCCCTCCGCGCTATTCACCTTACTTGCGGTATCCGTAAGGTTGACATCTCAACGAGTATCACATATTGAACGAGTAGGCGCAGGTGGATTAGCCCAGCCATAATCGGACTAGTAAGTGGCATATTATGCTTATAAATGACTAGAGTCTTCATTATCATGACATGTGTTAAAATAATTTCCGTACAAGCCTCTAACCCCACCTGATGAATATCGTTCACTCGTACGTGCGAAACCCTAAGGCGAAATGCCGATTTTCGTGCATGCACAATCATACTGTGGGATCAGTTATAGGTACCTACAACGGCGTGTCGAGTGAAGGCGTGCTTGAGTGTTTAAGTGCAAGCCCCTGAAATCACAACTGCCCTAAGGGGTGTTTAATACCATTGTATCTAATATGTATCGATATTCATCATTTAGCGGTCGTACACACGCATCAAACGCGATGTACCTAAGGGATGTACCTAAGATTTTCGGAGTTTTGAAAATGTACATTTTCTGGAAATTGTCAATATGGATGACCTGCCTAGACTATCGTATTGAGCTAAATACCATAAAGCAAATGCATCAGGACCAAAAGGGACATGCTGACAATGGCTGAAATGGGCCACACGACCCCGCGTCGAGAATATGGCGCACCGCGGCGTTAAACGTCCACATATAGTTAGGTACATCGCGATGTACCTAAGCGTGGGTAGTGGACATTCACGGCGCGTGCCGTGGCGGGGGCCGCCTGACCAGCAACTGCCTTCGCCGATGTGCCTTTCACCTGTTTGGAAGCCGACGCCGTTGCGGCTGCCGTTCCATACACGGGCTTTAACTCACCCTCCAGCAGGTCAGCATCCTTCCGCCGGTGATGGTTGACACCTGAACAATCAGCGAAGATCCCAGCGCCGTAAGCCTCGTGAGACCTCAAGGAGGCTTCCTCCAGCATTCCCAGGCTCCCCTCCCTTGCCTCCTCGGCCATGACGTTCTGCAGCCTTTTGGTCCCGCCTTTTACCGTCAGGCCGCTCACGCGAAACAGCACCAACCGACGGGCACCCACATCCCCCCCACTTTCCATGGGCCGTAGACCCACACCGCCACCCCGTTGTTCGGCTTGCCAGGCTTCACTCCGGGGCCCGGAATCCAGACCTTGTTCAAGTGCTTCTCGTGGGAAACCACCCGACCAAAAGCCATATCACCCCGAAGATTGTTCCGCATCGTCACCTTCTCTTCCAGGGTCCAGTCGATCGTAGGCGACCCGCACTTAATCAGCTCGCAGTACTTTACCTCCTGTTGGAGTGCCGCCATGTTATACTTCGAGATTGGCGGTTCGGGCAAGAGCTCTGTCGAGTCCACAGGGCGGACTTCCACCGCCAGTCCCACCAAGTCCCGTACCGGAAACGTCTTGTTGTGCTCCGGCTTGCTGCCCACCATGTCGATGTAGAAATGCACGGACCAGCGCGGCCACCCCGTATACTTAAACTCCGCCCCCCCATGGACCAACCTGCCCGAAAAGATTAATACGCTCTTCGCGTTTAAGTGCACGGTTACAGGGGTCAACTGCTTGCCCGCATAGGTCTGACCTTTCCTCACCTTGTGCGAGCCAGGGTACACCACCAGCAGGTACTCGTCTGTGAACACCGTCAACACTCCGTACTCCCCCTGATCGACGTGCATGGCCTGTGCCTCCGCTCCTGAGTGCGTGATGAGGGCCGCCCGCGCCATTGGCCCCGACCGAACCTCCAAGGGCTTCTTGGTGACCTCCCCAAGCTTATCGATCAACTCACCACCCAGCGCCTCCAGCCGATTCATTAACCCTGTCTTCGCCTCCACGTCCACGCACAATCATGCGAAAGTCGTCCGGGGTGGTCTGGACCTCCATCCACCCCCTTGTCAGAGAAGTTCATGAAGTTGCGCACAACGTTCTTCGTGAGATATCCGTGGTGGAACTCTTCGTTCAAGGCCTCCAGCTTCACATGATCTGCTAAATGTGCAACAAAAAACTCCAAATGCTCCAGCTGCATTGCCCAGTCCTCTGGGTAATGCAGGCCTGGATGCGCAGGTCCTGCAGCAGCCTCCTTCCGAGGCACATCCTGCTGCCCACCTGCTGCCTCCCCTGCTGCCTCCTTCTCCCCTCCTCCTCCTTCGGCCCCTCCTGCCGCCACAGCTGCCTCCCCTGCCTCCTCCCCTGCTCCCTCCCCTGCTGCCTTCTGAGGTGGTGCCACCACATCGACCTCCATTGCTGCCTCCCCTGCTGGTGCTGTGACTGGATTAATCTCGCGGCCGGTGAACTGTTTTTTCGTAACCGACAGAATCTGGTATAAATGCGAAAAAGGCTTCACCGGCCGCGAGATCGAAGCTCTCCAATGACTGGATTAATCTCGCGGCCGGTGAACTGTTTTTTCGTAACCGACAGAATCCGGTATAAATGCGAAAAAGACTTCACCGGCCGCGAGATCGAAGCTCCCCTGTGACTGGATTAATCTCGCGGCCGGTGAACTGCTTTTTCGTAAACGACAGAATCGGGTACTGTATAAATGCGAAAAAGGCTTCACCGGCCGCGAGATCGAAACTCCCCTGTGACTGGACTAATCTCGCGGGCGGTGAAAGGCAGGCTATTCGCTTCGCGCAAGTAGTGAAAACCAAAATGACGCTTTGGACATAGACATAGCGAGCGGCAATGAAATAGCAGCGCTGCGAATATATCTTGCCGCTTGTGAGCGGCCTTAGACATGGGGGACATGTCTACTCTTCGGGTTTTGGTGGACATGTTGCCTTGGTTGCAAGGCATTAGCAAGGGGGCCGACGATTTCCCCACGGTGTTCCCTGTAGTTGCAACAGATGTTGAGCGTGGTCTGAAACTTGCATCTGAGATCTCTGCATTCGCAGAGTACTGGTTGGATGTGGTGCGCCCTGTGGCGGCCCCTGTGGCGGCCCCTGTGGTGTCCGCTGCGGCTTCCCCAATGGCGCCCACGGTGGCTTCCCCAATGGGGCCCGCGGTGGCTTCCCCAATGGGGCCCGCGGTGGCTTCCCCAATCGCGCCTCGTGTAGCGACGACGCCAACATCGACCGCTTTGAAACGACGCACTGCAGCAAGGCGACGACAGGTGGAATCTCGCGCGAGGAAGCGTTTAAGAGTAGACGATCCTCTCCCAGAAGAGCGGGGAACGGCTGCAACAGTTGGAACGAGTATGCCGCGGGGAAGCAGAGGTAAGTTAAAGTAAGTTAAAGGCGGTGTTCGAGAATCCGCCTGAAAGTTTCATACCAGGCGCGATTGCAAACTTCCTCAGGACGCTCGACAGCGGCACCCAAAATGCAACGCGCGGTAGCATTCGTTCCGTAGAGGATCGCGTGGGGCTGAAAATAGTTAGCAGTTTGCGTGCGGCCTTCGCATCACTGTCAAGCAGCCGCTGCAAGCAAGATCGCGACGTTCAACTGGCAGGAGCAGCGATGGCGTTTGGAGCAGCGTCAGATTCAGTCCCGGAGGTCGCCAGAGTTTTGGGCATAAAACGTATGGTGGTCACCACAGGGCAGGTAGGGCACCAAAACTTGCAGGCTGGAATCGGACTTGGGCTGGCAGCAAGGCGAAGTAGCGGGCTGCTGAAGGGCTTGGTGACTGAAGCCAAGACGAAACTGAAGGATATCATGAACGCGGAAGTGGCGAAGAAAGTAAGGGAGTTCTGGATCAGCCCTGGGATAACGCGGGTGTCCACCTGCAAAAAGGATGTTATCCAGGTCCGACATGAAAACGGGACAGTTGAGAAGGCTTCAAAGCAGTGGCTTGAAATGACACAGCTGGAGGTGTTCAGAAGGTTTCAGAAGAAGGAACCTGACGTAAAGATTGGCTTGAGGAGTTTCGAGCAGAAGAAGCCGCTACAAGTCCGCAGACTTACCCGCAGGGACACGATATCCTGCTGTTGCAGATATCATGAAGACTTCCGGCTGGCGTTGACGTCATACAACCGGACGCACGAGACATTGCATTCGAAGTGTGAGTGCGGGGATAGCACGTGTTGCCCACTCGTAGGGGGGCAGAGAGCAGTCCTATCCAACCGTAAGCCGACAGCACAGCGGCGGACCCGGAAAAGGTATGCGGGCGGTGCGAGATTGGTGCGTCCACGTCAAAGTTTGTAGCGTCGTTGCTGTGCCCGAAGCCTACCATGCCAGACGGAGAGCCCGCGGAGTTTCACGCTATGCGGTGCTTGGATCAGTCTTGCGAGGTTTGCGGCGGGTTACAAAACTTTAAACTGTGCGAGGCGGAGATAGCAAAGGCGGGGCAGGAGGTGGAGTGGAGTACATATGAAAGCAAGGTTGTGGGGTTGGACGAGGAAGGGAACAACAAGCACCGAGTACAGTTTGTGCAGAAGCACAC
Source organism: Cymbomonas tetramitiformis (assembly GCA_001247695.2). Classification (NCBI taxonomy): domain Eukaryota; kingdom Viridiplantae; phylum Chlorophyta; class Pyramimonadophyceae; order Pyramimonadales; family Pyramimonadaceae; genus Cymbomonas; species Cymbomonas tetramitiformis. Next base: position 21,701 of record LGRX02012718.1, read on the forward strand.
CCCAGTTGGGGAGCTCGTGTCCAAGTTGCAAGGGTGCCTGCTCGGGCATGTACCTGGGGAGTCCAAAAACTGCTTGTGCTCGGGCAAGTTTGTGCTGAAGGCACCGGACACGGACTCGGGCTGGGCGGTGAAAGAACTGGACGGGGTGGGTGGTCGGCCTTGTCCATTTCTGAAGCCATATGCATACCATTGCTTCATGGCCCAACATTCCATGAACATGTTCAACACGTGCAAGGAGAATTTGCCCTTGGGCCACTGCCTCCTTCTCTTCGACTTCAGCGAGAACCACGCCCTGAACATTCCGCGGGCCATCCAATCCTTGCATTGGATTGTGAAGCAAGCCTCGCTACTATGCTGCGTGCTATGGCGGCATGCGGTAAAGGAGGTGGACGGGCGGGGTAGAGTCCACAGAGGAGAATCCTATCATCGTGAAGGATTATCTTTACTTCATGGGCGACAACATGCCCCATAGCCACCGCTCCATCCAGCACATGCGCAAACTGCCTATTGCCAGATCGGTGGGGTTACCCACCGTAACACACTGTTACGGTGGGTAAACCAACCCTACGCGTTTGTCGCGTAACGGGGTCGTTACGCGGTTCCGCAAGCAATGTGACATTATAGTGACGAACTAGACACTTAAAACCAATACTAACGAGTACTCGGGGGTCAATAGACTTGGCGGCAAACGCTGTTAAACATGCCTCCAATTGCGCTCAGCTTGAGGAAACGTGAGAAAATAATAGGGTGTGGGTTATGCATTCCCGCTGGTGCGTGTGGGCGGGAATGGGCTGTCCAAGAGTTTGGCGGGCAATGCCCCAACCCCCTTGAATATAGCTTGAAGGCTCGAGTGACCGCATGTGACCCGGACAAAGCACCTGGCAAGCGATTCGAAGTGACGTTCGAATATGACGAAGACAAGCGCGCGAAGTCCCTCGTCTTCATCACCGCGTACTGTATTTGCATTTGGGTGAATACATGACAATGCACATGCTTAAACCACAGTGGATTGCCTTGTCGAGATAAAAATACGTTTGGTCTATGGATGTATTGTGATGTATAAACTTTTGCAGCTGCTAGAGCTGTACCCATTGACGTGAACTTATTTCCCCCACGAAAGTCTATGAAAATAACGATTTTCAGCCAATTTTAGGGCTTAATGAACCCCGACACCCCCATGGTAACGTAGCATGCCTACAATATGAACATGCCTCCCCAAGTGATGTACATCAAAACTTGACATTGTCAACTATCATATATGAAGTGCCAACCCTAAGATCGCATACTAGCGCCTCCCTCCGTACGGCACGGATCTACCAATATTTGTGACATTTGTAAACCCACCGTAAGCAAACTTCCCAACCCACCATAATATTTGGCAACTTCATGCGCCTCTTACATATCGAAAACACCTTAGAATTGTGCAAAGTATTATGTTTTCCATGTTCGAAGGGACTCTAAATGAGTGCCATGAAACATAGGTTTGAGACCATATACGCCGTTACATAGAAGCTTTAGGTTGTTTAAAATCGTCATTACGGTGGGTTAACCCACCGTACCCATTTGGCAATAGACAAAACTCATTGTGAAGGGGTATTTCCAGAAAAGAGGCATTCCTCTACCCAAGTTCATTCACGAGTGGGCCGATGGGAGTGCGGCGCAAAACAAATGCGCAACTGCGTTTGCGGATGTGGTGGAGAGCGGGCGCCCAATGGAATGGGTCCGTGGGCTGGGCATATGGTGTCAACTTCTTTGAGACTTCGCACGCACGAGGTGAGCAAGATGCAATGGGAGTAGCGGTGAAGCATGAGGCGAGTTTGGCGGTCATGGCTACCACGAATAAGTGGTATGGGAAGATACTGAATGCTAGGGATTTGTATGAATTCTGTCTGGAGCGACTGCAATTTGCGAAGGACCAAGGGTCCAACCGGCGCTCGGCATTTGGGCGGCGGTTCTTCTTTTTGGTGGAGGACGGCGACGTGGACGTGTCGGGGCCGGGCTTCAACACGGTGGATGGCACCTTGGCGTTGCACTCGGTGCGGGCGGGAGCGTTGGCTTGATGGTGGGGTTGAAGCGAGATCGGCAATGTTATTGCGATTATTGCTATGCCCAATGTGAGAAGCCGCAGCCGGATAGTGAAGGGTGCCATTACAAGAGTCATGTGGATGAATGGGTGCCTTTCACCTTGGTGGAGGCGGCGGTGGGGGGGGAGCGGCGGACGAGGATCCGTGCAGCGGAGCATGCACACGAGGTGGCGCAAGTGGAAGTATCAAGAGGAAGCATCTTTGCACGCCCTTCGGGGGGAGATGAGCTGCACCCATATTATTTGGTAAAGGCGTTAGGCGGAGTGCATCAAGTGCTAGACGCGGACGGCATTAAGGACGACTACTACACACGCACCGGGCGAGGGGGGAAGGGCGGGGGCGGGGGTGCATGCTACCCCTGGCAAGTTCGTTGTTGAAGGCAGATTTTTGGAATGGCGGGATGATAATACATGCACGGAGTATTTTGTAGACAATATATAGCATGAAATGTTTGACCTATTCACATCATATAGGGTGTGTGGAAGTGGTAGTGAAGAAGCGCAAAATATATGGACGGGAGTATTTCACTGTATCAGAGGCAGAGCATCAGCGGATCCTAGCGTCCCTTGTGTAACACGATATTTGATAAGTAACGTTTGTACTATATGCTTGTATTTATAATGTGAAAGCCCATATGATGGCAACCGACATGGTTAGGTTGCTTGTATATGGATATTCCTTTATTAAGTTGCACCGACCCGCGCACTCAAAATGGCCATTTCAGGCCCAAAACCAGCGTTTTTGGCCCATTTTTGCAACCCGAAGTCAGTTTCAATGATATTTTTCGCGACAAAGTGTTTAGAGAGGTCCCCCAAAAGGTCCCACGAACTTTGAACACGCGATTCGGACACCTAATCAAAATCCCCTAGCACCCGCGCACTCAAAATGGCCATTTCAGGCCCAAAACCAACGTTTTTGGCCCATTTTCGCAACCCGAAGTCAGTTTCAATGATATTTTTCGCGACAAAGTGTTAACAGAGGCCCCCCAAAAGGTCCCACGAACTTTAAACACGGGATTAGGACACCTAATCAAAATCCTCTAGCACCCGCGCACTCAAAATGGCCTTTTCAGGCCCAAAAACAGCTTTTTGGCCCATTTTCGCACCCCATATTTTTTTTAAAGATTTTTTCTTGACCGAGTCTTCAGAGAGGGCCCCAAAAATGTCCCACGAAGTTCAGACACGCCATTCGGATACCTAATCAAAATCCTCTAGCACTCGCGCACTCAAAACGGCCTTTTCAGGCCCAAAAACAGCTTTTTGGCCCATTTTCGCACCCCAATTTTTTTAAAGATTTTTTTCTTGACCGAGTCTTCAGAGAGGGCCCCAAAAATGTCCCACGAAGTTCAGACACGCCATTCGGATACCTAATCAAAATCCTCTAGCACCCGCGCACTCAAAATGGCCTTTTCAGGCCCAAAAACAGCGTTTTTCGCCTCCGGCGAGCTGAAGAAAAAAAATTGAAAAACAATTCTCACCGGCCCTTAGGATTGTCCTGCCCATGTCCCGCAACTCCTAAAAGTTGTAAATGTTACATTATGCATGTGACCACTTTGTGACATCCGAGCTTTTTGCGACGGCTTTGACATTGCAATCACAGACATCATGGTGTTCACTGCAGACATTCTTAGAAGGGGAGTGAATGTTACAAGGCAAGAGCAAGAAACATTAGTCTACGGCAGAGTTCAAAAAATATTATATAATACACAGCAAGTACTAGTCGAATACAGAAATTATGATGGGCAATTCTACACTTTCACATTTTTCTGCAATCAG